>JABUQX010007516.1:35000-37500 GCA_015478945.1 Trachelipus rathkii | reverse complement strand
GGATTAGCACTGTGTGGAGACATAGCTTCGAAACTGGAGAACCCTTTAGACCGGAAAAATATTCGTAAAATAGCTTTAGAAGAAGCGGATAAGCAAAAAATAAACTTAAGAATAGCTTAAAGGGACGCTTCGTGCATTTAAAAATGGATGCCTGCACAAGGGCAAAGCTAAATTATTTTGCTAGTAATATTAGATATGTGGACGAAGATAAAAACAATATTACTAAAACGTTAGCAGTAAGAGATACCAAATCGCAACATTTCAGCTAATATATCCAAGAACTTGTTATTGACGTTTTATTAGAATTCAAAATAATAAGAGACAAGTAATTAGCTTAGTTACGGATAGCGAATCAAACATTATCAGCACGATTGAAAAATTAAATAAGGGCAATGAGGGTGAGGAACAGAAATCTGATAAATGTGATACTGATTTTATTGAATGGCAAAACGAAGAAATAATAGTTGTTTTCAGGATGAACTTGATAAAAATATGAAAAGACTATGTTCCGATGACGCTAACATTGCACACGTGAGCTGTGGAGTTCATACTTTACAGTTATCAGTGCTCGATGGCCTCAGCAATACTCATAAAGCAAACCTTATAAGCAAGACAAATAGCAAAAATAGCACACACCCCAAAATTAATGGAAATTCTAAAGCTTCAAGCTGAAAAAGTGGCAATCTTAGATTAAAGAGACAAGATTTGGGAAGTACAGTGTCTTATTGCTAGAAAGGCCTCTGCAACTAAAACACTATATTAGAATGATGACTACCGATACTCCTGAACTTTCTTTCTCCGATAGTCAGTGGAAACAAATCGAAACCCCTCAAAGAATTATAAAACCTCCATCTCTATTACAACAAAAAGAATTCAATTATGGTTTGGTGAATACTGTGGAGATTACACAAAAGCCACAAGATACCTATGCAGAATGGACGTTAGACAACTTAAGGAAAACCTTTGAGTTGGACAAAACTGACTTCCTTCAGAACTGAAGATCTGATAGTATTAAAACCTAGGAATGCTTTTTGTGCACTAGGACTTAAAATAAATAACACTATCGAAAGAATATCTGGGTCGGAGTCAGATAGTTCAGCAGTTTCAGAAATCCTCCCTTGTGGTATCTTGTCAAAAATGAAGAAGTAAAATTTGACAAACAAAAGGAAAAATAGGAGCATACAGAAAAGCGATTTAAAAAAGACAATCTACCAGTAAAAGACCTTCAACCTAAAAATCTTATAGGAAAATTCAAAGTAGAATTCCATAAGGTATTAGATGAAATAATGAAAATCGAACGGAAATCAAACTTAACAGTTAAAGAGGCAATACCTAGCTAATGTTGAGAGCTTATTTTCTGCATTAAAAATAATAAAATCTGATCTAAGGACATCGTTAAAGGAGGATTTTATTCAATGTTTTTTTTTTGTTTTTTTGAATAATTGTATATTAAGCAATATCTCTCTCTCTTCAAAGAGAAATTAGTTAAAATTTAGGAGGAAAGTGAATTATTATTTTTTTTTTTAATAAAAAATTTGGCTATTAAATAAAATTATATTACATATGTTCATGCAGTTCATAGTTCAAAGAGGAATTATTTTAAACTTTAGGATGAAACTGAAATATAATTTTTCCGCTATTAAAAAAAAAAATAACTTTTTAATAAAATTATATTACATAAAGGAACAGGCAGTTCATCGCTCAAAGAGGAATTATATTAAAATTTAGGAAGAAAGTGAATTATTCTTTTTCTGTATTTCTTAAAAATCTTATTTTCTATAAAATATTTTCTAAGTTATTAAATCTAAGTAAATAAAGATGTCATTAAAAAACATTCAATTTCATCATGCCATAAAAATTTTGTAACAGAGAATTAATGATTTCATAAGTATAAATGGAGAAGGAATTATAATCAGGAGCCGGAGCCGGAGCCGGAGCAGAACAATTTTAAAATGCCGGAGCCGGAGCCGGAGCCGGACCGGAGCCGGAGCCGGAGCCGGAGCCGGAGCCGGAGTCGGAACCGGAAAACAATTTACCGACTCCGCAGCCCTGCAATAAGCAAAGAGTTTTCCAGTTACTTAAGACAGTCTGACTCCGACCTTTCTCGTGGTGTTAACTGTCATTGCCCATTACTGAACGATTCTTGAACCACTCTCAAACACCTTGAAGCTGTCGCATATAGATAACACTGCGCCAACAAAGATTTTGCGGCAAAACATTTGAAGGTACTGTATATAGGTTACTTGTTGCAATGATTCGACATAAGGACAAAGTTTCTCTACGATCAGTTTCCTAGCATTGGCTCTATGTTTGATATACAGCGGGTGGTCACAAAAATACATTAATAACAACAATTTATGTTAGGTTGTAACGTAATTCAAAAAAAAATCACGAAAGATATATATCAAATTGTTAATGAGTAAGTACATAAAATGCTAATAGGTCAAAACATTCAATTCAGTACAATGAAATCACAATTAATGCATTACAAATCGTTGTC
>JABUQX010007516.1:0-10000 GCA_015478945.1 Trachelipus rathkii | reverse complement strand
TCATTTATTCTCTTGCGAAACATTATTTTTCATAAGGATCATTGACTGGAGGAATTTCGATTTGTGCCTCCAAGAAAGCATAATTATAATGCTTTCAAAACACTGGTTGTCATGGCAACGTAAAAGAAACCTTATTCTTATTTTGTCTATTTTGAGGATTTTTCCACAAAGCCTCCTCTCGAAGAAAATAATTTTTTTTTAAATTATATAAAAAACATATATCACATATATATATATATATATATATATATATATATATATATATATATATATTATATTATATATATAATATAATATATATTAATATATATATATATAATACTATATATATATAGACGAGAGAGAGAGAGAGAGAGTGTATTCTAAAATTTACTATATTTTATAGTTGTATTGTTGCCGGATTCAACTGTCATCGGCAATCAGTCACAATCTTTTAATAACCTTTTCTGTGTAAACTTAGCAATTTTCAAATGGACAAGGACAAAAATAAACCCTTAATTTTCGAATATATATATAATAATAGAATTTACCCATTTTCATACATTAAATTAAATAATTAATTAAAAAATTAATAATTAAATCTTAAAAAAATGTTACAACCTTTATAAAACAGCAAATCATAAACGCCTTCGCTACGAAAATTATTAACAGTTCCCCCAAATTCCCCGTCCCCCAAATTTCGAAAAAATATGTTACGTCATCATTTAGTACCGCCCACAACTAAACGTCATAATTAACGCTCTGCCTTTCATATATATATTTATATATATTATATATATAAATATATATATATATTATATATATATATATATTAATATTATATATATATAAGAATATATATATATATATAATATATATATATATATTACTATATATATGGCTTAGTATTAGATTGCCTGACAGACATTTTCTGAAAAAAATTTCTGTTCAAAAAAATTTCTAAGTTCAGAAAAGTTAATTAAGTTAGGTTTTAAGAAAATTGTTCAGTGGCAGGCTATATAATATTTATATATTATATATATATATATATAATATATATATATATATAATAATAATATATATTATATATTATATAGATATATATATATATATATATATATATATATATATATTAATATATATTATATTTTGAAGAGACACCCTATGTTTTAGGTTCACGAGCCGCCGACTGATATAATAATATATAATATATTATATAATATATATATATATATATATATATATATATATATATATATAATATTATATATATTATATACTATATAAAATATATATTATATATATATATATATATATATGATATATTATATATATATATATTCTTCCTAAATGGATAAAACTAAGAAATGCATTTTATGATCCAAGGAAAAAATCAGAAATGAGAGATTTTATTTATTTTAAACTAAAATTTGTAAAGTTTCATAAAGTCGATTTTGTGTACTTTTTATAATCTGTCATTTATATGAGATATTTTTTTTTTTTTAATTTCAAAATTATTTTATCTTATAGTTAAATTATTTTTTTCATTAGGTATTTATTGAGGTTAAAATGAAAAAAAAATTAAACAATAACCATAGAGTAGATGGCACGGCAGAGTTGGGGCGTACATGCATGGCAGACCCCTCGCTGAAGCGCTCGCTCCAAAGTGAGCTGGCGCGAGCGGTGATTTGTATCAACTTACTCGCGCTTGCTTACTTACTTACTTACTTACTTACTTACTTACTTACTTACTTACTTACTTACTTACTTACTTACTTACTACTTACTACTCATAATTTATAATAGGCTTGAATATAATATAATATTATATATATATATATATTATAATATATATATATATTATATATATATATATATTATATTATATATATATATATAATATATATATAATAATATATATATATATATATATATATATATATATATATATATATAAATATATATTATATATATATATATATTACTATATAATCTTATATATTATATAAATAGATATTAATTATCTATATATATTTAATATAATATTATATATATATATTAAATTATTATATATATATATACTATATATAAAATATAATATACGTATATATATATATATATATAATAATATATATAATATTATATATATATATATATATATATATATATATATATATTATATATATATATAGAAAGGGCAAATTCCCGTGATGTGCGAACTTTTATTAAAAAAAGATATATATTATATATTATATATAAACATATATATATATATATATATATATATATATATATATATATATATATATATATATATATATATATTATATATTATATTATTTTATAGCGTGTGATATTTATTATATAGGAATATAATATATAGTATAATATATATAATATATATATATATATATATATATATATATTATATAAAATTATAATATTATTTATATAATATATTTATATTATATAATAATATATATATATATATATATATATATATATATAATAATATATATATATATATATATAAATATATATATATAGTATTACGGACAATCCGGACTCTACCACCCTTTCGATTAGAAGACTAGAGGGATCGGTCCATGAAAACTTTGTTGGAAATATAATCTAATATTGGGTTAAGCTCAAACAGGGTAATTCAAGTCTCTAGGATGTATATAGAGGGGGGTCGCCCCCGAGGGTGGACACGAATATTGCGCTTACGCCCTTGTTGCGTGATCTGAGCGAGCAAAGATTAGGCCTAAAAGTGAGTTGGAGCCAGGTGGACACCTGGCCGACCGCGCGAACGTATGTTTGTGATAGTTCGTAAAAAATTGATTCCCGTAGGGAATCAATTTTTGAGCCACCTTCAGCGTTTGCTGCTGCGGTTCCTGCGACTCCGGTTCAGGCTTCGGTTCCGACTCCGGTTCCGACTCTGGTTCCGTTCCGTTCCGTTCAACCTGTATTGGAGGAGTTGCGGTGCTGAGTTAATAAACATTCGTATAATAACAATATTGGTGTCCTTTATATGGTTAATGGGTGTAGATCTCTAATATGATGGTTGTAAGCAGTAATAGGTGTCTAGGACCCCCCTTGAGGGGGGTCCTGACTGAAAAAAAGCACAGAGTGCAAAACAAAGGACGAAGGAGGAAGAAAGAAGGATGAAGGAAGAATAAAGAAGGAAAGAATGAAGAAGGAATCTGACACTCAGAGAGTAGGCAGTTCGACAGAGATGCACCGTGCGGGCTCCGAGTGGTTGCCTGAGTTATTTAAATAATTTGTGTAATGATACAATATTGATGTCTTTATATGTGTTACTGGGTCTGTAGATTTCGAAAATAAAGGTTTCAGAACCATCAAGAAAATAAAATAAAAATAAAAAATAAATAAAATAAAATTTCTTATTCTTTTTGTTTATAACTTACAAATTTACGTTTTTACATTACCCTAAAGCAGTAAATCACTAAATCAAACCACCAGTTCAACCCCCATCCAGCCACCCTCCTGTCAATTTGATCTATTGAATCTATTGATCTATTGAGTCAAGTCATATTTTTACTAAAATTTATCATGTTTTACATACCTAAAGCATAAATCAGTAATCAAACCACCATCCAACCACCATCCGCCACCCTCCTGTCATTGTGATCTATTGATCTATTGATCTATTTGATTCAAGTAATTTTTACTAAAAATTGTAACGTTTTACATTACAACCTAAAGCAGTAAATCAGTAAATCAAACCACCAATCCCGCCCCCTTCCTGTCCACATTCTTGATCTATGATTATGTTTCAGTCATATTCGAGTATCACTATTAGATAAACATAACATAAAATCAAGTTCTTTATACAAAGAATCATTAATATATGTTGGACGTAGAAAGTTCCACATTAATAAAGCTTACTTAGCATCATCTGGACTATGAATATAATACACAACGACAAACCTAACCACATCTTAAAAACAGGAATAAAACGGTGTAACCGATTAACAAAGTTTCACACTTAAATCAACAGTAAAATACTACATACATCCAAAACTTAATTATTCCACTTTGTCAAGCATGTCTCTAACATAACAATGTAAATTTTACATTAACATGGTAATATTTAACAAACTTTTACCATAACATTGTGTAATTATCATACAGACCACGAAGTATGCTACGTGACAAAGTTGTCCACACAATAAAGCCAAAACTAGCATTACCAGAACTAAGAATATAATGTACAAAGACAAACCTGACACATCCTTATACCGAATAAACTGCTAACATAACAAAGGATCCACACTTAACACCAGTAAAGTAACTAACAATGTGTGCAAAAGCGTAACCTATTCATACTTTATCAAACACATATCAACATGACAATGTTAATTTTACATTAACATAGTAATATTTAACAAAAAAGTTATCATAACATTAGCTAACCATCATAATACCTAATGGGTAAGGACAAACAAAGTAAAGTTTCACCTTCTGTAAAGCTAAACTATGACCATAACATACCATAACACACAACAACCAGACGAATAAACAACCATCATCAACAACGTAGTCAATAAATCGAACATAACGAGGAAGTAAAACAAGTTTTCATTTTTATAACATAATTTTCATTGAAAAGAGCGTTATAAATACATAAAAAACATATAAATACATAAAAACATAAGTTAATTTTAAATATATTATTCATCTAATCAGAAAACATAGGATTCAAGTTGGGTAAAGCTCTATATAGCTCTCTAAAGACAACATCCTTTGAAAGGATTAGTATAAATGCCTCCAGCAACACTAAAACCATTATTTATCGGCGTTATGGACGATTTCAGCAGCACCACTTTTCTCATAAAGAGAGAAGTAAACTTATCCAAGCTGATAGTTATTATGCACTCCTGTGATTTTAACCTGTATACTGTATTATACGGGAAACCATATGTTTCGTGTAAATATCATAGATTACATCGTGATATTTGTATTAAGTCCTCAAGTATGTCAACATCGTTTAAGGTGTATTTTAATTAGTTTTTTTTTTTAAATAATGCTGTAATATTGTCAGATGTTCGAACTGTGAGAAACCTATACACGTACGCAGGGGTGTAAGCAGGCATTACCCTCCGAAGGAAAGCCTCAGCCCTTCGGGCTGAGGCACAAAAGCCCGCTTACACCCCTCGGGGTGATCCCCCTCTCAAGATTCACACCTTTCAAGGGGCGCATCCCAATGGGTTTTCTCTCGGCAATGGTAATGTTATTGCTTTATATTACTTTTGGTTAATGAAAACTGTTTTTTCGTAAGTTAGGTACGTTATGTAAATTACTATGACAATGTGAAAATAACATTGATTTGTTAGAAAATGAGAGTTTGTTGTAAGATATTACTGTGTTATCTGACGATGATGTGTTAGAAACGTGAGCCTAGGTTAAGTTTTTGTTGGGTAATGTTAGTTTGCCCTGAATTTGCTATGTCTATGTGTTTTCATAGGTCAATTGATTATATAACTCGAACGAAGCTGACACTTTGATGAAGATTGGTGTTAAAATTCATAGTTCAAGATGTTGGTATTTTTGATAGATTGTCACTTTGTTAAAGGATTTTGTTAGATGATACGGCTTTACCTGTTGCTGATAATGCGCAGAAAAGTAGGAACATATCAAATATTGTATGAACCTATTAGCACTTTACCTTTTTAATTAGGAAATTTTCAGGGATGTAGTGATTATCATAAGGCGAGTATGTTAGGTTTGCCTCTTGTACATTATTATTCTTTAGTTGCGGTATGATATGTTAGCTATTGATGCTTAAACTTTGTTGGTTATTACGTTAGCATATATAAAGAACTTATTTTTATGTTATGTTTATCCAAATGATAGCTCGAAATATAACTTGAATCAATAGTTCAATAGATCAATAGGTCAATGGATGGGTAGGGGACTGCAGGATGGGTGGTTTGATTTACTTGATTTACAGATTTACTGCTTTAAAATCAGTAAACATTACGCTTTACTGTGATAATTTATTCAAAGAACTTATTTTTATGTTAGGTCAGGATAAAATTTTGTTATTTTTTGTTATTTTGGTTAAAACTTGTTATGTTTGCAATTATTCACTGGGGATTGTGATATTTAGACGAGGTGATGAATTTTTTGTTAATATTACGAAGTTGATGTAAAAAAAATTGTTACGCTTAAGCATTATTTCTTGTGTCAGTATGAAGATTTAGACAGGTTTTATTTGTAATTTTTGATAAATATTACATGTTAATGTAAAATTAACATTGATATGTTAAGATATACTTGAAAAAAGTGTGATTAGGTTACGTTTTTGTACATGTGTTAGGTACTTACTGCTGTTAAGCTGCGGAAGTTGTTTAATGTTAGTAGTTTATTCGTAAGTATAGGTTGTGTTAGGTTTGTCGTTTTACATTATATTCTTAGGTCAGGTTATGTTATGTTAGCTTATTAATGTAAAATCGTTGTACGTTAGCAGTATATTCGATGGTAGATATATTAAGAACTTAATTTTTGCGTTATGTTTGGATAAAACTTTGTTATGTTTATAAGTTATTCGTTGGTCTGTAATGATAAATTGGACAGATATTGATAAATCTTGTTAAATAATTATTGTTGTCAATGTAAAATTAACGTTAATATGTTAAGAGATATGCTTGGAAAAAGTATGATAGGTTACGTTTTGTATGCAAGGTTAGTTACTTTACAGGTTGTTAAGTGTGGGAACTTTGTTAATGTTAACACTTTATTCGTGCCTAAGTTGTGTTAGGTTTGTCGTTGTACATTATTTCTTAGTTCATATGATGCAATGTTAGCTTTTATTTAATATTGAAACCTTGTTATGTTAGCATATATTCGATGCTTAGTATAAAAAGAACTCATTTTTGTGCTATGTTGTATCGAAATGCCATTCTAAATGCTACGTAAATCAGTTGTTAATGTAAAATTAACATTGAATATGATAGAGATATGCTTGAAAAGTGTTGAATAGGTTACGTTTTGTACCCTGTGCTAGGACTTTCTGCTGATTAAGTATGGAACTTTGTTAATGTTAGTTGTTTATCTTGCGTAAGGTGTATTAATTTTGATTATTGACATTATATTCTTAGTTCTGGTAATGCTATGTCGCTTTATTAATGTGAAAACAAATGTTACGTTAGCATTAAATTCGTTGGTTGGTATATAAAGAACTTATTTTTGTACTATGTTATTGTTGTTGTTGTTGTTGTTGTTGTTGTTGTTGTTGTTGTGTTGTCGCTTGTTGTTGTTGGGTTGTTGTTGTTGTTGTGGTCTAACGAGAATATATACCCTTTTGAACTGCTATGGTTCGTTCGTGTGTGATATTCTTTGTTAACTTTCTTCTGATTTGTTGAAAGAAAGAAATCTCATTACCTACAAGGGATGTTTACGCATTACGGATTTCCGTCAGTAGGACATTTTTTTCGTTGTACTGGTACGATGACATCTCCTCCGTCATCTCTACACCTGTGTTGATATCTTCACGATGAGCTTCGTTATTCCCACGATGTGTCACTTATATTTAATCGTCAACCGAATGGATACCGATACATTGCCTTGTATTCTGCCAGATGTTCAAATAATAGACCTTTTATTTCGTTTGTGCGCTGGATTATCAAGCATTATCGACATCGCAGGCAGCATGGCTAGAGGAAAAGTATGGTTATTTCCGATGATCGACGAGTAGTGAAATATCTATCAGAGGTAACAGTGTGAGAGATCTAATAGAATAGACGTTGTGTTCTCGTCATGTGGACGGTTACTAAAACCCTTTGATGTACGCAATACGTGAAACCATCGATTTGTGTGACCTTCATGCGTACGTGTATAGTTCACAGTTCGAAATCTGACAATATTACAGCATGCTACAAATAAAAAACGATATTAACATCGCACCTTTAACGAATGTTGACCATACTGAGGACTTTAATAATATACACATGGTTAATCTATGATATTTACACGAACATAATTGGTTTCCCGTTATAATACAGTATAACAGAGCTGCATTAATAACTATCAGCTTGGGATAAGGTTTACTTTCTCTCTGTATGAGAAAAATGAGTTGCTGCCTTGAATCGTATACGTCCGAAAAAATGGTTTTTAGTGTTGCTGAGGCAATTTTATACTTAACATCCTTTCAATAGGAGGTTGAATCTTTTAGAGAGAATATATAGAGCTTACCCAACTTGAATCCTATGTTCTCTGATTAGATGAATTAATATATTTAAAATAAACTTATGTTTTTATGTATTTATATGTTTTTTATGTATTTATATAACGCTCTTTTCAATGAAAATTATATGTTATGAAAAAATGAAAACTTGTTTTACTTCCCTCCGTATGTTCGAATTATTGACTACTTGTTGATGAATTGCCGTTGTTTATCGTCTGGGTTGTTCTAAGAGATAAGAGTAAAAACTTTACTTTGTTTGTCTTTATCCGTTAGGTATTATGATGGTTAGGTAAGGTTATGCTAATTTTTTTTTCTTAAATATTACTATGTTAGTGTAAAATTAACATTGTCATGTTGGATATATGTTTGATAAAGTATGAATAGGTTACGCTTTGCATGCATTGTTAGTTACTTTACTGGTGTTAAGTGTGGATCTTTGTTAATGTTAGCAGTTATTCATAGTTTAGTATGTTCAGGTTCTGTTCTTGTGTACATTATATTCTTAGTTCGTAATGCTATGTTGGCTTTATTAGTGTGAAAATTTGTCACGTTAGCATACTTTCGCTGTCTGTATGATAATTACACAATGTTTGTAAAGTTTTGTTAAATATTACCGATGCTAATGTAAAATTAACATTGTTAGTTTAGAGATATGTGACAAAGTGTGAATAAGTTACGTTTTATGGATGTTATGTTAGTTAATTATGTTGTTAAGTGTGAAACTTTGTTAACATTACCGTTTATTCCTGTTTAAGATGTGTTAGGTTTTGTCCCCCCCTTGTGTATGATATTTCATTAGTTCAGATGATGCTAGTGAAGATTTTTTAATGTGGAAAACTTTGCTACGTCAACATATATTGAATGATCTTTGTCATAAAGAACTTGATTTTATGTTATGTTTATCGGATAGTGATACTCGAAATGTGACCTATGCAACAATAGATCAATAGATCAAGAATGGACAGGAGGGGGGCGGGATGGTGGTTTGAAATACTAGATTTACTGCTTTAGTTCGGTGTAAAACTTTACAATTTGTTAGTAAAAATATGACCCGAATTCCCACCAACTCATATAATAGACACAACTGGACGGAGGGTGGCGGGTGGTGCGTTGGATGGTGGTTTGATTACTGATTTATGGCTTTAGGGTATGTAAAACATGAAAATTTTAGTAAAAATATTTTTAAATCAATAGATCAATAGATTATAGATCACACTGCGAAGAGGGTAGCTGACGATGGGGGTTGAAGTGGTTTTGATTAGTGATACTGCTTTAGGGGTATGTAAAAACGTAAATTGTAAGTTAAAACAAAAAGAATAAGAAATTTTATTTATTATTATATATTTTTATTTTTATTTTTCTTTAGTTCTGGAAACCCTTTATTTTCGAATCTACAGACCATAACACAATATAAAGACATAATATTGTATCATTCACACAAATATTAATAACTCAGCACCGCCCACCGGAGCCCGCACTGGTTGCATATCTGTCAACTCCTACTCCTCTGAGTCAGATTCCTCTTCATTCTTTCCTTCTTTATTCTTCCTTAATCCTTCTTTCTGTCCTCCTTCGTCCTTTATTTTGCACTCTGTGCTTTTTTTTCAGCGACCCCCTAATGGGGGTCCTAAGACACCCTATACGGGCTTTACAACCATTCATATTTCGAGATCTACGCACCTCAATAACCCATAAAGGACACCAATATTGTTCATTATACGAATGTTTATTAACTCAGGACAAGCGATAGCTCGCAACGAGTTGCACGGAGCCAAACTCCTCCAATAACAGTTGAACGGAACGACACAGAAC
>JABUQX010007515.1:55000-56062 GCA_015478945.1 Trachelipus rathkii | reverse complement strand
GAACAAATATCATGATAAAATGACCTCGACTTTATAGTTTCGAAAACTTTAAATATGAAACAATGATTTTTCACTGCGAAACCGAGTAGCTTTAATACTCTAGGACAATGTTGTTGTTTTTTTTTTGGTTTTACTTTTGAGATTTTTTTTAATTTTTTTTATTATTTTTTTAGACACAAATTGCTTTTTAATTATTATTTTTATAAAATTAGTAAATAATCCTAATTATTACCTAATTAATAAATAAGTTTAGTAAATATAATTAAAAAAAAAGTTTTAATTAAGTTAATTTAAATTATATTATACTGTATAATATTGAGTACTCAATTTTATTTGATTTCTTTATTAAAAATAACTTGAAACTATATTGATGAATTTACTTATTATATAGATGAAATATACTTATCATTAATTAGGTGATAGCTAGGATTAATTATTAATTTATAAAAAAAAAATTGCCTAAAAAATAAAAAAAAATAAAAAGTCATGATTTGTTTTATAAAAAAAATTACGTAAAAAAAATCAGTTGATTTAAATCATTTGATTTCTTTTGTGTCAACCCTGCTCTAGAATCTAGACCTGGGGATAAATAAAATTTGTACAGGGTATTATTATTATTATTATGTATTATTATTATTATTATTATATTATTATTATTATTATTATTATTATTATTATTATTATTATTATTATTATTATTATTATTATTATTATTATTATTATTATTATTATTATTATTATTATTACACTGGTCAACAAAAAAAAGGTGAAATTTTTCTTGGATGGACTTTTGTAGCAGATATATAGTAATTCGGAGGTGCTGATCTCCATATATAATCTCAGGATGCTGTATCACATCCCGTTTTCGTGGAATCATGGATCCCTATTTTTGTATATTCCCTAGGAATGACAAAATTCATGTGCGCACTACGTAGGCTGTATAGACGTTAAAATCCCGCATATATCTACAGTAGCAGCAAGTTTACTGCGGTCGATATTCGGGAAGCATGTGGTAACTTTAATACGTCTACATGTATGGATGCCAATGACCTGGATGAGGTC
>JABUQX010007515.1:37500-50000 GCA_015478945.1 Trachelipus rathkii | reverse complement strand
TATATATATATATTATAATATATAGTATTATATATTATATATATATAATATCTCTACTATGATGCATATATATATATTTTACTATAAGATATATATATATGCAATAAGTATTAGTATTGTAAGTAAGTATATATATATTATAATATAATATTACATATTTATTATATATAACAATTATATAATATACATATATAATTATCAATACTATACTAGCTTATATAGTACATTCATAAATATACTACTATATATTATAATATTCTGGATCTATTTATTAATATATTATACTATATATCTATATATACGTATTCTTATACATATACAATATATAAGTATTATTTTATCAGATCAGTATTTTTGATTAAAATCTTCGTAATCTAATAATATTATATAGTAGTATACTAATATAAATCAAGTATGATATATGTAAATAATTTATCATCATTATATATATTTATGTATTCATATGTATAGCACTTTACTGAACATATATATATATATATATATATATATATATATATATATATTTATATATATATAATATATATAGGTATAATAATATATATATATATAATATATAGATATATATATATATATACTATATCTATATATATATATATAATATATATAATATCATATATATGTATACTATATATATATATACTATAATCAAGCCTGCTAAATAGCCATATATATATATTATATATATATATAATATATATATAGGCTATTATAAGAGGTTGACATACTTCACACAAAATTCACTATATTTAACTATACGTTCATTTTTAATAAATTTTAGGACCCTTTTTTTTCTTGGCTAACCACAGCGTTTGAAGTAACCTAACCGTACTAACTAACCTTACGACCTAACCTAATTAACCTAACCTAACCAAAACCTAACCAAACATAACCCAAATTATACCTAAACCTAATATTAACGGGTAGATCAACCACTTAACAAATGATTAGGAATTGAATCTGTGTGTCTAGTTTCTGCTCAAATCATATATTATATATATTCCTATTTATATATATATTATATATTAATTATATAATATATAACTATATAGTAATTTTATATATAATATATATTATATTATATATATATAGTAAGTATATTAACAGTATATATACCAGTATATATATCAGTATATATATATATTATATATTATTATATATATATATATATATATATATATACTTATAGTAATAGTATATATGAATAAAATATAATTTATACATATATATATAGTATATATATATATATAAAGGAAGGACTTAGCCTTTCAAATGTCAGTTGGTGTTGCTGGTTAACGAATCATTTGTTATTAAATAAAGACTCGTTGGAGAGCCCGAAGAAATTCTTAATAGATGCCTTGAACAACTCCATTGACGGATTTGTGATTCGTTATACCACTCTTGATGAGACTTTGGATTTTCTATAAAATCAAATAGGTGACGTTCGTTGAAGACGTTCTCTCTTCCTCTCTTCTCTCTTCTCTCTCTCCTGCCTCTTCTCTCTCTCTCTCTCTCTCTCTCTTCTCCTCTTCTCTCATCCTCTCTCTCTCATCTCTCTCTCTTTCTCACTCTCTCTCTTCTTACATATCGAACCAAGGCATATAACTAGAAATAAATTTATAAACAACTAACTTGTGCCTTTGTGAAAGACTGCTTCATAGAGTTAAAATCGAAGTTTTGGGATATATTCTAATTTTTGAATCATAGGATCATGAATAAAATCTTACTTATTGCAAGGTTACTGGTTGAACCAGTTAGATCGTTTTGCAAGATTTCGAAAATCTAATATAATCCTATGTGTATAGTCCTTTACGTAGATTAATGAAGTTGATATAGCTCATTTTCATGGTTGGAATTTTCTTCTTTCGCATGGAACTTTATCAGGTAAAGATTTAATATCATCAAATGCAGATGATCGAAAAAGCTAATTTCACCTGTCAATCAAGTCATCAAATGGATCTGTTTTTCTTATTTCTTGCCAAAGACAATAGTTCAGGAAAGATGCATCGGTCTCTTACTGGTTGAATCACAAAGGAATTTCTCTTTTGGGACTAATAATAAGAGATCGCTTTTCATTATTGTTCATACCAATATCCTGTTTTTCAGAAATACAAGTGTTTGGTCGAAACAGTAATGATGTTAGAATGAAAGATCGTTTCACAATTTTCATAGCATTACAATACTTTAGTTTGAGATATATATAATAGTACCATATTCTTAACCACCAATTATTACACAATAAGATCCAACATAAAACGAATAATTTTCATCACACTTATTTGTTCAAACAGTGTCCAGTTATTTAAAAAAAAAAAATCTATTTTTGTTTGATAATAAGAAAATTTGTTAGTATTTGTTATGGTGACATGTAAAGTTCGAATAGTAACGTAAGATTTGTAAAGTATGAAGTGTAAGTATGAAAAGTATTTTGACTTTGATCAGCTATGCGTAATTTCGAAAATCTAAAAAAATCAGCATCCATTCGATGTTAGGACTCAGTCAGCTTTATAAGAACTATGCCAAGGCCAAGATACGTAACTTCTTAACAGGGTTATTGTTTATTGCTTGTCCTACGTGTGAAATGCTCTGTTGTACGTCTCGTATTCCTTCACATCGTGTGCTTAATTACCAGAAGCTGGATATCAGACATTCTTAGTGATATGCATTCGGATATAAGTGTTGACTACGATGCAAGTATTTTATGTAGGCTTTGTATATCTAATTATATTGTGATGATTTATTGCAGTGTATTGTAGTCTTGTAGATAACACACACACACATCCACACACAGTGTTTGCTGGAGTACGCACAATTTTTTTAAAATTTTGCATAGCTTTCCATCTGCATTGGTCTTTTTAAACTTACAAAATAATTTATATCACAATGTCTCGTCTCTTCTCTATTCTCTCTCTCTCTCTCATCTCTCTCCTCTCTCTCTCGTCTCGTCTCGACGATTCTCTCGTCTCTCTCTCTCTCTCTCCTCTCTCTCTCTCTCTTACTCTATACTTAATCTATCTATCTATTTATCGATCTATTATTATATAATATTATTATATATATATATATATATATATTAATATATATATAATTATATATATATATATATATATAATATATAATTATATAGTATATATACATAGCTAAGTATATATATATATTATAGTAAAAATAAATAATAGTATAAATTATTATATGCTAGTATATTATGGATTATAATATAATACGTAATATATACTTGCTCATATATTATAATATAGTATATATATATAGTATATATTCATAATATATATACCAACTCTAGTTTATTATATTTTATTAAACTCACGGAATTAGATGTTGTTATGCGCGTATTAAAAAACACGTGTTCTGTTGTTTTTTTAAAAAAGACACGTTTTTTAAAAAAAAAAACCAAAGGCCAAAAAATTTTTGGGTTTTTTTTGTTGTTTTTTTAAATTACTTCAATTGTTCATATAGATATTATAGCAAGTTCTTTGTTTGAGCATTAGATTCATTTGGTAAGAGTGGGGTATTTAGCAATAAAATACTAATAAATACATTTTTAATTCGATTTATACAATATATAAAATAGAGTTTAGTACTTAATAAAGTTTTAGTAGTGCTCTAAGGGCAGTATAATTATTACATTCACATGATCTATTATTATTATTTATTATTAATTATTAATATATAATATATATATATAATATATATATATATATAATTATTTAATATAATATATATATATATATATTATTAATATATATTATATTATATTATAGAATAATTCTCAATAAAGTCAAATATAGTATTCGATTCAAAATCATACACAATTAATTTTCCACGGTTGAAAAGACAAACTTAAAAAGGTATGTTTTATGGTGTTAAATATGTTGTGTTGCTGTTAGCACTAAATAGACAAGCTCTGAGTCAGAAAAAGTGGAGCAAAAGGTCGCACGAAATTTTTTAATTTGACTGCTGGAGTCGGTAAGTAGTCGGAAAGAAGATTCTCGGAAAAATCTCATTTAATAGTCTTGTATAATATAGAGAATGGAAGCCGCCTTAGCTCTCCGGCGTCTCTCGCGTTTGTGTACCTTCGATGTACACTTGGAGTTGCGTAAAAATTTTTTGAGGATCTCGTGTCTAGTCTTACAAGTGAAAAGAGTCGGCCACAGTCGGCCAGGTCGGGCATGATTAGCTCGATCAAACGTGTGCCAAAGTACTTGACGAACGGTGATTACCCGCCGTCACTATTAGTTGCGTACACATCGAGTCAGTGTAAGGGTTTATCTTGACCCAGGTGGGCCACAAACCATACCCCCTCACAAAAACCACTCCACCATTCTCTCTTATTATGCACTCTTATTCTCGCCTCTGCTAAAGACTCACATTTCTGTCCCTTTCAGACATTCGTTACTGATCAATCCACTTTTTCTTCGATCTCCAGCCGAAGGTTCCAGGTTATGTTCATAACCCACTCGCCACATAATGCCCGCTTTAAAAACCGATATCATTACAGTCCTTCCCGAACAAAAATTATTTTTTTTCTAAATGACAACCCATCTCAGCATACTTCATTTATTCTCTCGTACCCCTTTTTCTATTTTTAGTCCTTTCTGCATTTACTATATGTTCCATTTCTCATTTTTATCTTAATTCTTCTCACACTAGCACACCCCTAAGATTGTCATTCTGAACAAATTTGAACTTTTTAGACTTATGCTTCTTATTCTCAGACCGTTCATACAACCCTCTACATGATAGAACAACACATTTTTGATAACAACATACAACTCTCTTATATCCTCCTTTTTAGCGCACTAAAGACTAGTCCCTTTACACCAACGATAATTGCACCAGCCACCTTCCTTTGCCATTCACAAACTTTCCTACTAAACTCTTGATCATACAGCTACCTTCTTCATTTTGAACATATACTTAAATATTTAAACTCAGACCACTTGTTCCAGTGCTCACATCTAACATATAACTTTCACCACTGAGGACTGTACCTCACTCACAACATACCTTACTCTTATCTACGTATTTTTTCAAACCCCCGGCAGACCCCTGATATATATATATATACTATATATACTTAGTATATATATAATAATATATATATATATAATATTTATTATATATAAATAAATAATCGTAATACTTTCAAACCACCTCCTTTTACACACCTTCCTGCAAAATCTCTCTACCAATCCTCTCAAATCTCTTCAGATTCGCCACACAAAAACCATAATATAAATCATACCGCATATATAAAAGAGTATAGTGAGGCTCAATTTCCACTTCCAACTTCATCTTTCCAATCATTCTTAAATAACTTCAATTTCTGTCTATATAACGGTACCTCAATCCTTTCAATATCTTTCATATATATACCCCAATATTCCAATACAAATTTGATATACCAAGAGAGATCATAAAACTACAAACTCTATGTCACTCCTCACACTCCGACTATTATATTACTAAAACAATTCACTATTTGACACACATTATTTATATTTTTTACACACGCTGCTTCATATTCGTCATACATACTTTTGATTTCAATTTTCAGATAAGTACCCGTAATCACCAACACGTAGTTCTACCTTGTTGATACCCTATTATCACTAGACACCCTGCCATTAGACGCTTCCCTATTAACCCTATCATTACCACCTGTTGCAAATCCATAAAACCTTAATACAATTAATTCTTCTCTCTCATTCATTTTCTCTCTTTTGCTTCAATGTAAGATATTGATCTGCATATCTTCTGCCATATCTAAATGTACCTTGCCCGTAAACCGCCACCTTTAGTTGTCTCTGTCTCCAACTAATCAGTCCTTCAGGCACATACGGTCGCACTTTCTCTTTGCGAACCAAAAACGGAACCAGCATATAGTCTATCCCTACAGAACACTCTCAAATAAACTACAGGAATACGCAGTATCTCAACTTTTCGTTCTCACCGTAGTTCCTTTATCACTCCTGCTCTACCACTTTGATTAAAGGCGTACTATTACTGCTCTCATCCCTCCAAGCACCTTCGAAACACTATTACCCTCCTCTCCATAAGCACGTGCTTTATTACACAAATTTCCATATTCCAATCCAATCAACATCTAGCCTCGTTTTCTTGATCATTATCGCCCAAGTAATTTTTCATTCTACTAACCTGCCAGTAACTTACCTACCATTGTCTGTCTAACTTTCTCACTTGTTCTTTGTTTTTAACATCTTATATTTCTCCTTTTCAATCTTCTTTAAGGGACTAATAACCTCATACCCCAAAATAATACCCTCTAAATTTCCGATATAACATAAAATGCACTCTAAAATCAAACCCTACCAAACACAGAATAGTCAATATATACACATCTACTTTTCATTATGCTGGCCGTAAATATATGAATTATAACTAAGAATTTTCAAAGTGATAATTCTCTTCCACACCGTTCCTTATATACTCAACGCTATTCCAAAAGTAATACAAAAAATTTTTACATCAGATTAATCAAAACTAGTCACACCCACAATATCATCTCATATATCAATAATATTCATACAAGATGTACACTAGGGTTACTTTACTTCTTATATTCACCCACTACTATAATGAATTAAACCTCTCCCATCTTAATATTCTTTTTTTAAATCTCTTTCTCCTTTTCCTACGCCTACCCACTCACCTATTCTAAAATTCTCACAGAGGTAACAATTCACAACATAATTATCTTATGCACTATGTCTTTTTCCTCACTTCGGATCTCATGAATTTGAGACATGTAAGGGCAACCAGTATTGTTAATCTGCCAACCATGGTTCTGTATTCAGTTAATTTATCTTCTGTTAGCTCTCTTATCTTCCATGAACCTTATTCTTTCAGGACACACTATTTGTTTTGCATATTGAATTTGATCTAAAAGTATATCTCTTCTAATCTGTTCCACCTTTATTACTCTATATTTAAATTGATTTCTTTCCTCAGTACCTACTTTGATTCTTTCTTTTAATATTTTGATTACATCTTCATGAAATTCTTCATCTCCTCCATAACAAAAATCATCAACTTGAGTACACATGATGCCTTTCAGTTTATCTTTCTTTTTTCCATTAGAAAATTGTAGGTTCCAGTTTACACTTAACACCTCTTATGTCCTGTAGTATCTTTGATATGCTGCCATACCAAGCTCTAGCAGCGTCTCTTAAACCATATACGGTTTTCTTTAATTTCCAAACACCTTGTGTCTTTGCTTCTCTATGTGGTTTTAAATATACATTTCTCTCTATTTGTTTACCTTGCAAATAAGCGGTTTTAATATCAATGGTTTTACATTCCCATTGATAGTAATTATGATTGCAAGAATTATTTTTAGAATTGCGGCCGAACATGTCGGTGCTTCATTCATGTTCTCATCCTTTTGTTCCTCAAATCCCCTTGCTACTAATCTGGCTTTACATATGTTTTTATCTTCATTTATTTTTTTCCATAGCAATCCGTCTACTGGATATTAATTTTTGTCCTCCTCTTTTAACCTCTTCGTACCGTAAACAATATTGTCTTTCCAGCTATGTAACCCTTTTTAATTTTAACTCTTAAGACCTAATCTCTTTCACAATTAATTAGAAGTGCTTCTTCAATTTCGGGTATTCTTTCAAACTGCGTTCACGATGATCAATCCACTTGACCTCTCCATTGTCTAATTTTTTTTTGTTGTAGCTATTTCTTCATTTATTACTTGTTGCTTTACCCGCTTTGCTTAATATTTTGACTTTTAACTTTTCTTCAGTTTTTATTTTCCATTTTTCTCTTTTTTTTACCCATGGTATTTAATCTTCAATTTCTACATCATTTTCTTCGGTTTCTTCCTCTATCTATTCACTATGTTCTTCTTCTCTTTCTGCCTCTTCATGCACTTCTACATCTTCTTCTTCACCTTCGACATCATTTTCGTTTTCCTCATCTTCTTCAACATCTTCCTCTTCCTCTTCCTCATCCTCTTTTTCACCTTCTTCCTCTGATTTTCTATAATACGCACTACTCATAATTCTATCTTCTCTATCATCGTTCTCTCTCCTTTCCTCCTCATTATTATTCTTCTCATCATCTTTATTTATGATTTCTTTAGCTTGAGTTATTCAGGTAATGTGTACTCTACCAATCTCTTTGTGTCCCCCCGTGCTTCACTATTATAGTTTTTCCATCTGTTCCAATGACCTTTGCTGATCCTGTTCATTTTTTTTTCATTTTATCTCTTATAGTATACTTTATTTCCTATTATTGCTTCTATTTTATGATCTCTTACATTTTTAATTAAAGCTCTTTTTAGTCATTCTTCTGATTCTTGTTGGATGTGTTTATCTCTAGCTTTTCTCATTGCTGTTAGATTTTCCTCTATAATTTTATTTTCTATGTCATCTATGTTTATTTCGGTTAATTTTGATTCTTCTGTCAAGTTAGTCAAATTGATGTTTCTCCCAAACACTAATTGATTGGATAAATAGCTACTCTTCATCAGTAAATTATTCTTTGCTGATACAGTCCATGACATAGCTAGATCCCAATCTGAAAGGTCTTCTTCCATCAATTTTCTTATGTCATCCTTAATTAATCCTACCATTTTCTCGCATTTTCCATTGCTCTTAGGACTTTCTGCAGCTATACTTTTTCTTTTTATCCCAAAACATTCACTTATTTTTTTGAACTCTTCGTTCTGAAATTCTAGTCCATTGTCTGACAAGAATTTAATCCAATTTTTTATTATATTTCTTTCTATCTCCTCAGGTTGTTTGTCCTTTATCCACATAGATCTTACATAGCTGGTTGTCATGTCCACTACAACCAGAAACCTTTTCCCCCTACATTCTCCTAAATCCAATGACAACATCTCATAAATTTGAAGGCCATAGGAAATCCCACTACTGGTTTAGTTGGGTTTTTTTTATACCCTTTACGCACCTGACAATAATTACAATTTTTTCTAATTCTTCTATTTTATTTTTATTTTATTTTTAAACAAACCTTCTTTCATACAGCTGTTTTCAATTAGGTTCCATATCTTATCACAACTGCCATGTCCAAACTGCTATTCCCACCATTTGTTTGGTCATAACCTCTCTCTTTAAATCCAGCCACTCCGCCTCCTTGTTAAAAGCATCATTCTTGTCTCCCTCTGCAGTTCATAGGAGATTCACTCCAGTGTTTACTTACGGCTCCAAAATGGGACGGCGTGGGGTCGTCTGCTATCTTTCCCGACCACAACCTCTCCCATACCCTCCCACCTCATACTTTAATTTTTAGTTCAGAATTAATAGCTATAATGATTTCCTTTTCTAAAATTTTATTCCTTAACCAAGACCACCCTTATGCCATTTATTCGGATTCGCTAAGTGCGCTCCAGGCGCTCAAAGTCCTTTACTCTAAAAAAAAAAAAAAAATTCTCCGGCTTCTCCACTCTCGCAAGAAACAAATTACATTTGTTGGACCCCTTCTCACGTAGGGGTGACTGACAATGAAATCGCTGACAAAGAGGCCAGAATAGCCTCCTTCTCTTTCCCTAGCGTAGCTGTTCTAGGTACCTCCCGGATGCTATTCGACAAGGTCTCCTTCCATCAACTGATTATTATCCTGATCCAGTAGGCTTCCGGTTCTACTGGCAGGAGTGCTGAACGAGTGATCAGCGTAGGGCTAAACTTAGAAATATAAAGCCGAACATTGGTGGGTGGTCATCCTCTCACCGACAAAATTGCTCGCTTGCTGGAGGTGATCCTCCTACGTCTTCGCATTGGCCACATCAATATCACGCACAGCCACTACATGTCACGGGATTCTCCCCCTCCAGGCCTGCAAATTTTACCGTCGCCATACCCCGCAATCTGTTTACCACATCTTCATTGATTATTCTCAACTGGACTCCATTCGCCGTCACCATTTTCCTACACTAGGGTTTATAACACCATCTAATATGCTATCCCACGTCTTGTCTAAATCGTTCCAATTCAACACTAACTATATTCTCTTACCTTTAGGAACTGAATATTCTTCATGATATCTAGATATTCTTCTTAGACATCTATCAAAAGCATTATGCTAGGACCCACCCAAAGAGTTGGATTTCCAATTTATCGTGGCCGCTTCTTTGTGAGCCGTGGTTGGTTCTGTACACACACTCAAAGAAACAAACCTGTTCAATTATAATATAATTTATTAATCGTTATAACATTATATTAAATTTTAAGTAAATTATAGATTTTAGTTGATCTGTTTTGAATCTTTGTTACTGTGTAAGATAATTATGTATTTTTATTGTTTTATTTTTATTTAAACTTTATAGACATCTTTGTATTTATACTTAAGTAATTGAAACGAATATGAACTATTACAATTTTTTTTTTACCTATTGAATATTTAGTTGTAATTCCATGCCCTAATGAGCTATCCTTTTCCAAGGATGTGAACCTTAATGTTTTATGCATAATTAGTTGAATATTTTGTGTATTTTACAGCTTTGGTCATATGAATAGCAAAGAAAAAAGGAATAAAGTGTCTAAGGAGGATTTGGCTTGCGCAACGCTCACGACCATCACAAATAACATTGGCTCAATTGCTAGAATGGTTGCTGCTAATGAGAAAATTGAAAAGGTATGAAAGTGGTAGTTGGTATGTGATCCTCTGAATGAAATTTAAGTGGTGTAAGTCAAAAAATTTAATGTAGAGAAAAATAAGGTTAATGTTTACGTTTTGCATTGTACTCAATAGGCAATTGC
The DNA here is from genome assembly GCA_015478945.1 of Trachelipus rathkii. NCBI lineage: Eukaryota > Metazoa > Arthropoda > Malacostraca > Isopoda > Trachelipodidae > Trachelipus > Trachelipus rathkii. The sequence goes on along the minus strand of JABUQX010007515.1, from coordinate 39,213 downwards.
TATACATTCGCTGCCATATTTTGACAAATAATTGAACTAGACATGCAATTTTGCCACAAAATAGATTAAATGTAGAGCTGTCCAATGGTTGTGAAAGTCCGATTTGGAAAAAAAATAATTTACACCACTTTCATTCAATGGCTCATATATATTGGTATATATTTCGCTATAGTTGTAAGTGTGTTGTCTAACGCATTGTGTTAGGCGTCTAGGAGTTATCCCCGAGGAGAGTTTCCGGTCACAACACGGTCGCTTCTTAATTGAGCAGTGATGGCCTGTAAAAGGAGTAAAAAAAATTAGATTATGTATTATATTTATTTTTTTTTTTTATCATCTCTGGGGGCCTACTTAGTTCCACCAGAATTGAAGAGACTTCCTGACGCAGATCCTGCTTAACATTGTGTTTGAAAGCGAAAGAACTTTCAGGTCGTCTTCTTCCGTTTTATTAGTAGTAGTTATAGATATTGGATAATCTGAAACCATTAGTTCATATTATATTGTAACTTAAAATTTTAAGCTACCATCTTTTTATCATTCAATCTTTCAAATAATTGGTATGCCCCATATTCTTTTCAGTTTAAATTGGAACTATTAAAAATCTTTTCTTTATTCTATTTTACAGGTTGTTTTTGTAGGCAACTTTCTACGTGTAAATCAGATTTCAATGAGAATGCTCTCCCATGCCATGGATTATTGGTCCAATGGGCAATTGAAGGCTATTTTCTTAGAACACGAGGTATGCACATGTTTTCCAACGTCAGTTCATATAAATTGAAATGTATTTTAGAAGGGTAGTTATACAGATAGAAAATTTTGATCCTTTTTTTTTTTTTTTTTTTGCTTTTTTTTTTTTAATTTTTTTTATTTTTTTCTTTTTTTTTTTTTATCTTCTGCTCTTATTTTCTTAAGTTTTTTTAAAAATTAGTTACAACATTTTGCTGTACTCAATATTAATACATTAGCATTTGTATTCATAGTTTAGAAATTTACTTAAATTTAGAGTTTTTAAATGCAATGGTAATTCTTTGATGGTCAAGCAGGTTCATTTAAACTTTTTAAAATTTCTAAAATTAATTTTGTTGAGAAGATATTCCTAAATAATTTAGTATGTAACATTTCCTCCCCTAAGGGTATTTATATTTACTATTAGTAAAAGGTAATTTAATACCTAGAAGAACTGATACAATATTTATAAATACCATTTTGACAGGGGTATTTTGGTGCAGTTGGATGTCTTTTAGAGCTTCTGAAAAACCAAGAAGTGCAGCACAAGAAGGAAGTTATAGAGTAACCTTTTTTATCGCGAGGGCTTGAAAGTGATTAAGTATGATTACGGGTGAAGAAGATCTTTCCCAATACATTGTTTGAAGGTGCCTTTTTTCGTTGCCGATCCAAAAATTTAAAGAAAAATACAATACAAAATTGGTAGTATTAATTAAAAAAAATAAAACTGAAGTGAATTGTTTAGATACATACACAAAAGTCTTTATTTTTGTTATAAAACTTTTATAAAGAAGAGGATGCTACCCATAGTTCTTATAAGGAGAAGGATTCTACCCATAGTTCTACCTATAGTAATTTAAGATCTATTTTAACTTTGTTTTTTTTTTTAAATACGATAGAAGAATTCTTGATGCAATGTATTTAATAATTGTTTTAATGAGGCTATTCTTTGTTAACATGTTAGCACTTTTCGGGAACGATTTCTTTCGG
>JABUQX010007515.1:22500-35000 GCA_015478945.1 Trachelipus rathkii | reverse complement strand
TTAATTAGTAAGTACAGGAAAGCTTTTCGATGGAACCTGATGAGTTATTAAGTACAGTAAAGTTTGTTCGATAGTTTACTAGAGTGGTGGTGAAAGTTTATGAATTAGGACAATTAGTTTATACTAATATAGATTTATTTATATAGCTCTATTGTATATGTTGTTATTATCATCATTATTTGTCCCTTGCTTCCCCATAACTGGGGGTAGGATCCTCAAACATCCACCGGGAATCCGAGTCATGCATGAGCAGTTCTAGGGTATAAATAAGTAGTAGCTGGACCCAAACCCAGCTACCACTATAGATATAAACTGTGCTGGAGGAAGAGGATTGAGAAATATAGATATTTAATTCGAAAAAAGGAGGTATTATTATTATTATTATTATTATTATTATTATTATTATTATTATTATTATTATTATTATTATTATTATTATTATTATTATTATTATTTTATTATTATTATTACTTATTATTTTTATTATTATTATTATTTATTATTATTTTTATTATTATTATTATTATTTATTAATTATTATTATTAATTATTATTAATTATTATTTATTAATTATTATTTATTAATTATTATTATTATTATTATTATTATTATTATTATTATTATTATTATTATTATTATTATTATTATTATTATTATTATTATGCAAGGATGAAACGCCTGGCCCTGACGGCATTTCCTTCCAGATACTAAGGCATGCTCATCCTGCCACTACATCCTTCCTCAGCTTATAATAATAGAATATGGGCGAAGGGAGTATTCTCTCCTGTCTGGTTTAGCTGCATATATTGTCCCCTTTCCCAAACCTGGAACAGGATCTCAACTTCGATAACCATCACCCTATTTTATTAACCTGCAACACATGCAAGCTAATGGAGAGAATGATGGCTTCCCGTCTTGTCCGACGTTGAAGCAACTCCATGCATTTTCTAACTCAGTTTGGTTTCCGTCACCATCGCTGTACTCAGGATCCTCTCCTTCGTTTAGATCACGACATTCTTGAGGCATTTGCTTCTAACAAAATGTCTTTTGCCTTTTTTTTTATTGAAAAGGTGTATGACAGCACTTGGAGGATGGGTGTTTTGCGAAACCTTCATTCCTTGGGCCTCAGGAGGCAACTTCCCCTGTTCCTTAAGTTATTAATGTCGGATCGTTTATTTCAAGTTTGTTGTGGAACCACACTGTCGGATGAATTTTGTCATGGACCAGGGGGTGCCGCAGGGCAGTGTGCTGAGTGTGTTTGGCTTTTTTCAATAGGTTATAGTAGAGTCAGTCGATACGATCTTGCCCTGTACATCACGAGCAAAATTTCCCTGTATGGTGCGCCAACTTCAACTCGCCATCGACAGGGTTTCCTCCTGGTGTTCTGCACTTGGCCTTACATTCTCCACATCGAAAACTAAAGCTATGATTTTCCGGCGGTGGCGGAACAGAATCAGTACCATCACACCAGAGTGTGACTATGCCATCTTTTAAGATTCTAGAAGCGCTCTCCAGGCGTTGCTTGACCGATCGACAAGAAACAATGTGGTCTCTGCCATTCAAAGGTCCCTCTGCTCGTTGCATGTGAAAAAGCAAAGCATTGCGTTCTGTTTGGTCCCTTCCAATTTGGGTGTTCCTGAAAACGAACAAGCCGTTAGGGTGGCCATATACGCGGCAACACTCAGGGTGTCGAATGCCCGGTACCTTCCTCCTGCTGTACGCACATCCTATCCGAATCTTCTCGCTTTCGTAGTAACTGAATTTTTGCTTTCCTGGTGGAACTGAACATTTTATATAAGATCTAACTATCTCAGCACTGTTCATGTACTGTTTTGTTTGCGATTTTTCCCGTAGGTAGTACACTGACATGTTATAGTCAGATTCTTGTGTGCTGTGGTAGTCTCTGTACACCCACTCAAAAAAAAAGATTATTATTATTATTAAAAAAGGAGTGTTGATTAAAATTTTGCATTTCAAAATTATACACACATGATATTGTTAAGGTATTGTATTTTTTTTTACATTTCAAAATTATAATTTTTTAATGTTCAGATTGGTGGTGTAAAGCAAATGGAATGTTAAAATCTGTTATTATGTAACGCTATACCCAGCCTTACATATATTCTGCTACAACCTCATCAGAAACGACAATACTGTCATAACACTTTTTATTATTATTCATTGTTAGTCGTGTTTTATGTTTACATGTGAAACGTTTTGTTAATGAAAATTTTATTTTGTAGAGAAAAGTTCATAATATCACTTACCACGTTTCAGTATTGTCACGCCCATTCCACATAGTCAGCATACTATCTCCTGGTTGAATGCACTAAAGTGAATCCCTTTGGCCACTGTTTATTTCTGTCTTTAGGACTGTTTATTTGTGTCTTTAGGCTTCGTTTATTTACCAGAAAAAAAAATCTCAAATTTTGCTGAATCACTTTTCTTCAATAGCAACTCCTTATTCTCCTTAGGTGACTAACTACTCATACACTTATTTTCACGGTTTCTTGGCAGAGTCGCTTTATCATCTGTGTTGTAAGACCATCACCATTGTGATGCTGGTCTTCCAACACAGCGTGGCCCTTCAATGTGTTGCCTACTGACTACCGTAGGTCCATCCTAAAAGTAAATATATTTTCACTAGAAAAGGTGATGAAATATTTAATGTACGAATATAATTAAAATTTCTTTTTAAGATTTGTCTTTACTTTTCTGTGTAATCTTTCCGTGAGGCATTTCTTTGAAGATTTGATATTTTACTCTTTCAAGCCTTATTTTTGTGAATTTTGTATGGTGTTGTAAGTTGGAATGGAACTACGGTCCCGCACTCTTATTTTCTTGATGGCAAACGTCAAAGTAATACATATAGGTGTCTTCAAGCTTATAAATAATCTTAATAATATGATCTGGGTTCAGTCTTAGAAATATTTCAGAGCTGCTCTTTTGCCATTGTATTTTGCATTATTATTATTATTAGTAGTGGTAGTAGTTATTATTATATTATTTGTAATCGAGTTTTGTTTGAATACTTAACATGCCTGACTGATATTTTCATAGACAAATATTCATTAGAACGCACGATCTTCACTGACGTTCTGTTCAGTTCTTTTTCGTATCTTTCTCTTCCTTAACTTTTACTTGTTAGTATTTTTAAAAATATTTTCAAACATTTTTCCAAAGTCTTACTCTATTTAAACTACTTTGATCTGCTCTATATTATTATTCTTATTTCTAAAATCTTTTTAAAACTTTGATTTGAATGGTCTTTTTAATTTTATTTAAAGTGAAGGTAATACAAACCAGTCCAGTTCGTTTGTTACTATTTTGTTTTTTTTAGTTTGTGAAATAAAATTTTGGTAACCAATTTTTTTTTTTAATTATATATATATATTTTTTTTTTGGTTGGTCCCTGCTTTTGATTAACTAAGATATTATTCCACAAAGCTTTATCGTGCTTCGACATTTAACAGTATGCTTCTTGCATGTCACACTCGGCTTTATCAGACTTAGTTGTATATCATTACAAAGGTCTTATTTAGGCATATTTCTTGTGATGAGAGACTTTCTGAAATTTGAGAATATTCTTTGTTGAATGAATTGAGTAAGATTGATTTGGGTTTGTAAGTCTTCCAAATATATTAAATCCTGCTTTGCTTTTTTGTAAACGATCAAAATTCTCATCCTTCCCTTGAAAAGCCTCGGTCAATTTATTGCTATTAATTGAATCGCCATTATGAATTTTTAGTTCTATATAAAGGTAATGACAAGCAACATAAATGTTTTTATACTGGTGAAAACTTTGTAAAGTTAGCCTAATAAAGTGGAGAAATCCTGGAATACCTACCCCTTTATCATTTAATTAAGAAAGACTTAGGAAATTTAAATATTGGAATTAATATTCCGAGTTAAAACATACGTAAGTGATTTTATTATTTTATTCTCTATATACTTGGTGTTGGGAATAGATTATATCTTATTTTGTAAAGAACCATTTTTACAGGGAGTATTTTATATATATATATACATGTAAAACCGCTATATATGACGAGTGTGTTAATTTCATACATGTAATTTTAGGTTAAATGAATAATAATAATGTTCATAAATCAGAAAACTGCATTCCGTGAATGGGACAATTTTTAAAAAATTATTTTGTTAATATTTATAAATATATTTAAGTATGATATCTTTTATTGTCCTTTTATTAAAACTAGAAACTTTTTGATACCATCAGATGACAGATACTGATACTACTCTATGCATAAGTAATTAGTGCAAAGCGCCACATTGCAATGTATATAGTATGAGTGCTCAAATAAGAAAGTGGAAAGTCTTAATAGATGCAAATACATTAAAATTGTCATCATCGTAGTAGTAACAATATAAAAGGGGCTCTGTAGTAAGAAAATGAGTTAGTTGCTTATACGTTTAGAGATTAAGAAGCAAAGCTATACACAATTTGATAGGTAATGAAAGTAAAAAAAGCTTCTCTGGAAAATTAGGAACCATGGTAATAAGACATTAAAAAGGAAGAATAGTAGTTCAAGTTAAAAGTTCTGGAGAAAAAAATGTCATCCAAGATTTTTTTATTTTCCTGAACTTGAAAATAATCTTAATATGAAGTGGTCTATCAAAATGAATTGAAAGTAAACTTTTCCTAACCTTGCAAACAATAGGTTTATATTCATTCAAATTTCTCACCAACATGTTCATGAAATACATCAAAATCTGAACTTTGGAAGACAAAAGTTATTGGTTTCTTTCTCTTTAATATCCAGGAAAATCTCACTATTACAATCCTATTAGAATACATCCGTATATTTCTTAAAACTTAGTCAAAAACAATTCCGGTAAAATCTTTTTTTTTCCTCAGACCATCAGCAATGGTTACGTTACGAATTACACCAACCCAAAAGCCATATGATACTACCTTTTAATACCGGGTTGAATATTTTTGTCACCATTACTGTTCAATAATTCACTTTGATCATTCCTTAATCAACAGAAGACAAGTTCTAAACAAAATATATCGCAACCATCAAACTATATAAAACTTATTTTTACAGTTTCTTATCCAAGACAAAGTAATCTAACGATGATAAACACGAAGTATAATCCATGCCCAAATAAATAATATTCAGCAGTAAATATTATTAACTAAAATCTTATTAATAGACTAACAAACAAAAGGAAATAATAATCACTATCAACTACCTCATTTAAAGATACTTTGTATTTGTAAAACTATTAAGCTTGGCAAGAAATATTCAATACTTAATCTATACAGATTCATGCTCTATAATGGCCGCTACTATATCGTTTTCCAATTCTTTTTGTAGAAATTTTCATATAAGTTCAACATATACAGAACTAAAGTTTCCTAAAATTAAAGGAATAAAAAAAATATTTAACTTTATACTTTAATAATTAAATACCTAAGAAAATGCAAAACCTAATAAATTATTTAGGGCAAAGAGGGTGGGTTTGAAAATTGTCCATAACATAATGACTTGGTAAATTAAATTCTCTTTCCGATGCCAAAATATCTGCAAAATCAAAGTCCAGATCTTGACCCGTTAAAGACTGATGCATGGCATCGTGCCTCTTCAGGAGTCCAATGTGCCCAATCTGTGGACAGCTCGTCTGAAAAAAAAAATTAGGAAAACTATAAAAATTTGTTTTAATACCTATACACAAGAGAGTAAATCAAACCAACTTTGTGGAATTAATTAACAAGGTTTGTAAAAAAAAAAAAAGTTATAATAAACCGCTAAACATTTCTAAGACGTTCAATAAAATAATTATCTTGCCTACCTAACTATTTCCAATATGTAGTATAAACTAAAATTCAAGTAGAAATCTATGCCCAAATCTATTATTAACTAAATACAACTTTTACATTGAAAACAAAAAATAAAACTACACAAACATATATACATCCATACACATAAAGGGAAAATGAGGGGGAAGGGAGGAAAGAGAGAGAATTAAGAAAAATTGTGGAAAGAAATGAGGTTCGGAAAAAAATACGAAAAGAAGGAACATATTGGAAAAAAAGCAAATCATGAATTATTATTGATTCAATATGAGAAATTCCAAGAAAGTAGCAAATTCGGGAAGTTTGCAGGAAAAAAGTGCTAAATAAAAAACACACCTGAGAAATAAAACTTGAACATAGATTGATAGTAATTTTAAAAATAATAAAAAAAATAATACTTCTTCCTTTTTATTTCCCAAGATTGGGAGTAAGGTGCGTAGCATGCATCGGAAAAGAAAAGCAGTAGAAGAATGACAAAAGTCGAAAAGAAAGGCCACCCTTCCCCTCTGTACCATTATTAGTGAGAATCGTGAGTCAAAAAATCCACCCTAAAGCTTCATGGGACGCGATGGACTCCTTTGGTAATCGTATGTAGGGTTCATCACTGGGCCCAGGTGGGCCACAACCATACCTCAAAAACCCGCATTCATCTTCTGTTTAACACCTTTCTTCTCTCTACAAATCACATTTCTCTCTTCAACAATGTTTACTGATCAATCACTTTTTCTTAGGTCTCCAGCCGGTCGATTCAACAACTCGCCACATATCCGCTTAACCAACGACTATAATCCATCCTTTCCACAGAACCAACATATCAACATACTTTCATTATTCTCTCATTTACCCTTTTCTTCACCACACAAATCTCTATACGTTCATGATCTCATTTTAATCAATTTTCTCACACCTCTAAGATTATCCATCTGAACATTGAACTTTAGATCTATCTTTTATTCCAGACAGTTTCACTACTATACATCAATAAAAAACATACCTCATGTAAGACCTTAGCGCATTCAAGACTTAGTCTTTACATTCACCAACGATTTAATGCACAACCTTCCTGCATTCACAACTTTCCTACACTCTGCATCATCGTTCCCTTCTCATCCAACATATACCCTAAATATTTAAACTCGACACTTGTCCAGCTGTTCACCATCTAAATAACTTCACACTGAGGCTGTCCTCTCACACCATAACCTTACTCTTATCTCACGTTTACTTTCAAGCCCTCCTTTTACACACACGCTGCCAAATCTCTCTACCAATTCTATCTCTCTTCAGATTCGCCCACACAAAACGAAATCATCCGCATATAGGTTAGGCACCCTCCACTCATCTCCATTCCCATCATTCCAACACATTTAAACCTGCATCCCCACCTGAATTTCTTTCATAACCATCATATACAAATTGAAATAACCAAGGAGACCACACACCTGTCTCACTCCGCTATTAATCCTAATCCAATCACCATTGACATTTTTACACACGCCTCCCTATCGTCATACATACTTTTGATTCATCCAGAAGCCTACCACACCATATATCACAACAGCTGCCATAGAGCTTCCTATTAACCCTATCATACGCTGTAAATCCATTAAACCTAAATAATTTATTCTTCTTCTCTGCAATATTTCTAATCATTTTGTTTCAATGTAAAGAGATTTGATCCAACAATCCTCTACCACTCCTAACGCACTTTGTTCTTCACCAATCAGTCTCAGCACTCGACGGCACTTTTCGACCAAAATACAAGCATATACCTTCTACAACATCCAATAAACTTATTCCCCCTATAATTTTCTTCTAATATGTATTCTAAATGAAGGGTATATTACTGCTCTCTCAATCCTTGGAACTATACGCTCCATAAAGCTTTATTAGCACAACTTCCAAATCAATCATCACATCTTGCCTCTTTTGATCATTATCACCATAATTTCCATCTATACTGCAGATTTACCATTCTAACTTTCTCATTACCTTACCTCCTCCTTGCTAATCACCTCATCCCAAAACAATACCCATTCCTCTTAGCACATAAGCCACACATTCATATACCTCTTCATTACTGTTATTATTATGAGATTTCGAAGTGTCTTTCCACACTCCCCTCCACACATATTTACATCAGTTACAAAAGCAACATCCATTCATTATTCTAAAGCAGGTTCCCTTATTCTCATTTTTAAACTTTTCGCGCTTCCTTCCAGAAAGCTTCTATTCCTTGTTAAGTCATTCATCCTCCTTCACTGTTCATTACTCTTGTTTTCTCCTTACGTATACACCTTTTAGTATTTTTTTTCCTCCTTATATAATTTCAAGCATCTTTCTTTTGAGACTTTCATCATTGCTTTTAGTACATTCATCCACGCTTTCTTTTACGCTTTAACCGTTTCATACCTTTTTTCATTTCCACCAATTCACTGTTAATATTCTCACTTCCTAATCTTAGCACATCCACATACTTCTCTTGCACTACTAACAATAATTGCTTCTTCCATTTGCCCCCAGATTTGTTCAGTATAACTTGTTCACATAAACCGATTAACTAGCGGCGCTTTTACATTACTTATCTTAATGTATTGTTCACATACTCTCAACTTAATTTTACCTACTTATTCCGTATCATCTCTCCCATCCCAGCACCCCTAACTTAATTTTTACTGAACAAATATGATGCGATCAATCATTCCTAAACCCTCGACTGATTTAACATCCACAATCTTCAAGCATCTTCTTCACAACAAAAAAATCAGTCTACTGTTTCACTTCGATACATCTCTACTACAAAAGAAAAAAACCACCCAACTCTAGTATACTTTTGGATACCCTTGTGTTTAAGAAGTATTACTTTACAGAACTACCTCTTCTGACAGAATCAATACTTCTACATTCTCATTTCTCCCGACAACCCCAAAAACTGTTATACCATCCTTTTTTGATCACCTATCCAACCATTCAGGTCCACCAACACTATCAATCTGAAACTCCTACTCAACCCCATCCAAAACATCAATTCAGCTTATCCCAAAGAAACTACTCTTACTCTCCTTCATGTTTCCTCACATGGACCTACGTCACAACACACATACTTGACCTTTTCAAACTTAAATTTAACCATTAGAATTCTAGGACTCACACACACAAAGTCTACCATAGCTTTGTACCACAGGTCACTTATCAAAATTGCAACTCCTTCTCTCCCCTCTCATTCCTATCCACACCAGCACACACACATTTCACACCACACCACTCATTTTTACCGTTTCCTTTCATTTTTGTTTCAGTCACAGCGAGCAAATCAAATTTGACTTTCTAAATACATCATCACCTCTCTCCTCTTCTCCTCCATTTATTCCTCTGACATTCCATGTACCCAAAAATAATACTGTATAATGTTTTTATATTAAGCTATTTGAACAAATTATGCATAAAAATCTATAAAAATCCTTTAGAACTAATAATCATTAAAAAGTAAACCCTAGTTATTTAAATTATGATTAATGATAATATCAGAGATTATGTACAAAGATGAGGATTCTTTATAAATTCTCATATGATGATTGATTTATTTATAAAAGTCTTTCGGTGAGGTAGGACGTTGGAAATTTGAAGTAGGAAGAAAGATGTCAACATATACCTTGGAGGCTGACACATTGATACTTAAAGAAGCAGAGGAGGCTGGTATTCTTGTAGGCAAGATAGTAAAACAATAACATGGTTATAACATCACATAAACATTAGGAGTTAGCAACAAAAGGCTGAGAATAGAGATGAAAGCAAAAAGGAAATGTTGGAAGGTGAAATGAAAAAGGGTAAAGTGGATTATGACAATAGGGATCAAGTGGCAGATGTGCTAATGGAAGAGGGAGTAAAGAAAGAATAGATCAGGGAACACATAGAAGCAAAAGTAGAGATTTGTGCATAAGATTGATTTATTTACGTTTTCACTCATATAAAATATTCAATAGCACACCATAAAACACTATTACAGACAACACCTCTTTCATATTTCCCTGTGTGTTGGGGAGAAAGAATTCCCACAGTGTATGTTCTGAGTGACGTAGGAGGCGACTAAATGGACTGTGGTAATTGGATTAGCTGCCCACTACCATTTATCTTTTGCGAATGTTTATGCATGCCTCTGACCTGGTCTTGACTACCATAAACGACCTTGTATCATTCGGTGAAATTGTATGAATCGTTTGGGTACATGGAATGTTAGAGAAATAAATGGTGAGGAGAAGAGGTGTGATGGGTGTATTTAGAAAGGGTAAATGTGATTTCCTTGCTGTGACATAACAAAGATGAAAGGAAAAGGAGAAGAAGAGTGGCGTGAAGTGAAATGTGTGTGGTGTGTGCTGAAGTGGAAATGAGATATGAATGAAAGGGGGGAGAGGAGTGGCGATTCTGATGAGTGACCTGTAGCACAGAGTTATGGTAGATCTTGCTTGTATGAGTACTCGAATTATAATGTTTAAACTTAAGTTTGAAAAGGTCAGGGTGTGTGTGGTTGTAACATATGGTCATCTGAGAGTGATGTTGAGGAGAGTGTGACTTTCTCGGATAATCTGAATGATGTTTTGGACTGGGTGAGTAGGAGCTTCAGATTGATTGTGTAAAGTGACCTAAATGGTTGGATAGGTGATCGAAAAAGGGATGGTATAACAGGTGCCTTTGGGGTTGCGGGAGAAGAAAACGAGAATGGTAGGAAGGTGATTGATTTCTGGGAGGAAAGAGGTATGTGTGTAAGTAATACATTCTTCGGGCACCAGAGTATTCATAAGTATACGAAAGTTGGGCTAGGTAGAGATGGTATCGAAGTGAAAAGTATGATTTTTTTTTTTGTCAGTTGAGATGTTGAAGTATGTGATGGACGTTAAATCAGTGAACGGTTGGGGATGAGAATATCAGATTATTATGTTGTTTTATGTAAGATTAAGTTAGTGAGGGGATGGATGGAGAGGAAAGAGATTAGGAAAGAAGTGGGAAGAATTAAGAGTGAGAAGTTAAGTGAACAAGTTTACAAACAAAAGTATGTGAGAGCACTTGAAAATAAATCAGTTGAATGTGAACAAGGTGAAACTGAACAAATCTGGACGCAAATGAAGGAAGAATTTGTTGGTAGTGCAAGAGAAGTATATGGATGTGTTAAGTAGGAAGTAAAAATATCAATCGTTAGTGGTGGAGTGAAGGTGCTGCAAGCGGTTTAAAAAAAAAAAGGCGTAGTTGAATGTACTATGTCAAAGATGAAGTCTCAAAAGAACGGTGTATGAAAATATATAAGGAGGAAAAAAGGAAGCCTAAAGGAGGCATACATAGGAGGAAAAAGGAAGAGGTAATTGAACATTTTGAAAGGAGGATGAATGGAAACTTACAAAGGAATAGAAAGCTCTCCTGGAAGGATTGGAAGAAAGCAATAATAGTATCCTTATACAAAGGCTAAGGGAGATAAGTGGAACTGTAGGAACTATAGGGAAATTATTATGATATATGCTGGTATTTTAGTCGAGTGTGTCGAGTGACTAAGGGATTGGTTAGAGAAGAACAAGGAGCATTTAGAAGTGGTAGAGGATGTGTAGATTAAATTTTCCCATTGAAACAAATGATTGAGAAAATGAATAAAGAAGAAATTGTATTTAGGTTTTATGGACTTGAAACAGGAGTTTGACAGGATTAATAAGAAAGATCTGTGGTAGGTTTTTGTGATAGTGTTGGTGGCAGGCTTTTGAATGGAATCAAAAGTATATATGGCGAAAGTGAAGCGTGTGTAAGAATAAATGGAGTTAAAAGTGAATGGTTTAATATTAATAGTAGAGTGAGGTAGGGATGTGTTATGTCTCCTTGGCTATTAAATTTATATATGGATGGGGTGATGAAAGAATTAGAGGTAGGGGTGGTAGGGAAGGTATTAGACAGCTGGAGAATTCTAAGTAAAGTGTATCATGACTATCATGACCTTTAATTCTGTCTGCTATTATAATCTAGTATAAAAAAATTTATTCTCCTCAACTGTCGAGAGATGACTCTACTGATAAAATTTTACAAACTCGAATCATCATCTTCGAGGTCTTTTGGTTTCATTAACAATTATCCTAAATCAAGCATATCTATTATCAAAATTACAGTTTAAACATAACTATTATAGAGCTTCCTTATTACCTCCTTGCTCTTAAAAGCAACATTACACTTTAAAATACCCAACATTTCATTAGTTCTGATACTTTTTAAAATGCTACTAGGGACCACGCTTAAGTACTTGTACTAGTTCTAAAATTGAAATTAAATACCATAGTTCAAAATCACTAGAATACTTATTATTATTATGACTAGTATTAAAACTTAAAAGCATTTCAATCTATAATGAAGGAACCTAATATTTTCTCTGACTTCTGGAATATATCGCTTTCATCAGAAGAGCTAAAATGCTTCACTAAATTGAACTATCGACAAGCACTTTGGGTCATTTTACTTTTAAGAACTTTAATGTTTAACAAAATCAATACTTTAAAAATGATGAATTTTTTAAAAAAATTAGCATATAAATTTAATAAGCTACTTACATATTTTATTTAAAAATAGAATACCATTATCCCTGTGTGTGGGAGGGAAAGAATTTCCACAACGTATATTCTATGTGTCATAAGTGACGAATAAAAAGACAGT
>JABUQX010007515.1:10000-17500 GCA_015478945.1 Trachelipus rathkii | reverse complement strand
TTCCTTCTTTCCCTCTTTTCTCAATCATTTGTTTAATGTAAAGATTGATCCACAATCCTCTATACATCTAAACGCACACCTTGTTCTTCACAATTAGCTCTTCAGTCACTCGACGCCAACTCTTTCGACAAAATACCAGCATATACCTTCCCTCACACTCAGTAACTTAATCTAAATTTCTAACAGTTCCTTTTCCCTTAACGCCTTATATAAGGTACTAATTACGCTCTCCTCAATCTGGGAACTATACTCTATAAACGTTTATTACACATTCCAAATCAATATCAACATCTCGCCTTCCGTTTTGATCATTTCACAAGTAATGTTCATCTATACCTGCAGATTTACCAATTCTTCAACTTTTTCATCTACCATTACATCTCCTTACTAATAACATCATCCCCAAAATACATATATCCCTTCTTTTGCAGCCATCACCCATCAAGTCAATTCACTATACTCTTCATTACTGTTAATGATTGTGCAGATTCTCGAAGTGTTCTTCCACACTCTCTCACCTACTTCATCAGTTACAAGCACCATCCCTATTCATTATTTAAGCAGATTCCTTATTTCATTCTTAACCTTTCGCGCTTCCTTCCAGAAGAAGCTTCCTATTCCCTGTAAGTCCCCATTCCATTTCTTCAAGCAAACTGTTCATTTACCTCTTGTTTTCTCTACGTATGCACCTTTTATTATTTCTTTTTTCCTCTTATTATGATTCAAGCATCTTTCTTTTGAGTCTTCATCATTGCTTTTAGTACATTCAACACGTTCTTTTTTTACTTTAACCGCTTTCATCCCTTCTTCATTCGCACCATTTTCATGTTAACATTCTTACTTCTACTTTAGCACAGTCCACACACTTCCTTTGCACTACTACAATTGCTCTTTCATTTGCCCCCAGATTTGGTCAGTATCAACTTGTTCACAATTCAACAGTTTACTAGCGAGCCGCTCTTACATACTATCCTTATTATCTTGCTCACTTAAAACTTCTCACTCTTAATTGTTACCTACTTCTTTCGTATCACCTTCCTCTCCATAAGCCCCCACTAACTTATTTTACATAGAACAACAATGATCCGATAATCATATCCCCATCACTGATTTAACAATCAACACATACTTCAACATCTCCTTCTTCAACCAACATAAATCAATATACTTTCACTTGATTACATCTCTACATACACAAATATATATATATATATATTATATATTATATATCTTTATAATATTATTTATATAATTATATATATATAATATATATATATATATATATATTTATAGCTTAATATTATAATATATTATATATAGTATATATATATATATTATAATATATATATATATATATTTATATATATATATATATATATATATATATATTTATATATATATATATTATTATATTTATAGTAATATATATATATATAATAATATTATTTATATATATATACGGTATATTTATATTATAATAATAATATATACTATATATTAATATAATATATATATATATATATAACCACTATTACTTATATATTTTTCTATTACTTAACTTACAATGCTCCTGCTATTTGAAAACCCCACATATATATTAAAACAAATATATAAATATTAAAATAATAACATAAATATGTAAGAATAATAAAAATAAACAAAAAATAACAAAATAAATATATAATAAAATATAAAAAATATAAATAAAAACAAATCAATGCTATTTAGTAAAAAAAAAAAAGTATAAAATAATAAATAAACAATAATAAAATATAAATAAGAGGATGTACAAGAAATAATAAAATATTATATTAGAAAAGAAAAAAAAATTAATAGGAAACATTTTAGAGAAAATTTATATTTTTCAAATGTCATATATTTTATATAGTAGGTAATTTACTCAATATGATTAATGCATAAAAAATATAGAAAATGATATTGTGAAAAACACTGTCATGGATAAATGAGTTCGATCTATAGTTTCAAAACTTTAAATGAACAAATATTTTCACACTCGAACCACAGTAGCTTTAATACTCTAAAACAGGGTTGGGGATTTTTTTGATTTTTTTGATTTTTTTTAGATTCAAATTTGCTTTTTTATTTATTATTTTTATAAAATTAGTAAATAATCCTAATTATTACCTAATTTATAATAAGTTTAGTAAATATAATTATTATTAGTTAATTAGGGTTTTAAATTATATATATACTGTTTAATATCTGAGTACTCTAATTTTATTTTATTTTCTAAAAAGATCTTGAGATAGTTATGAAATTTCCATCTGAATAAAGTAAATTTCTTATCAAAAATTAATTTAGGGTTCGAAAAAAAAAATTAGGGATTAATTATAAATTAAAAAAAAAAATTACCAAAAAAATTAAAATAAAAAAAAAAAAAATAAAAAAAAGTCATTATTTTTTTTATATAAAAAATTATATAAAAAAAATCAGTTGATTAAAATCATTTGATTTCTTTTGTGCCAACCCTGCTCTAGAATCTAGATCTGGGGATAAATAAATTTGTACAGGGTCTGTTATTATTATTAATTATTGAATTTAAATCAGCTTCTAATTTAATGTGAGATTTCAAGCCTTTTCCAATTCCTAAAAGTAACCACCAAAATGATTGATTTTTTTTAATGACGATTATTCTAGAGTAGAAAAGAACTGCTTTCTGAAACTTTTATCTAATATTTCGCACTGGCACTTCAGGCATCGTCAAGAGTGAGTTCAGACTAATTTAACAAATGATGAAACAAAATAAATGCTATTTAAATGTGAAGTAACAAATTAAAGTTTTATAACTAACGTTAATCTAATTACTTAAGATTTTAGATTTAACGTTAGTTATAAAACTTTGATTTGTTACTTCACATTTATATTTTTAAAAAATAATTTATTTGTTTCATCTTTGTTAATTGTCTAGAACTCGTCTCTGATGATGCTGAAGTGGCAGGCGAATATTAGATTAAAAGTTCAGAAAGCAATTGTTCTAAGAAACTCTAGATTATTATTATTATTATTATTATTTATTTATTAATCTATTATTATTATTATTATTTTATTATATTATTATTTTATTAGCTATTAAAAGAAATTAAATTTAAAGTAGAAACTAATGAAACAAAATATTAATAACTTTAAGCAAAATTAAAAAAAAATTTAAACAGATTCCATAATTTTCTTAGCTTTAAATGATGTTGTTTGAATATTGAAATGTTGTGGCGTAGGAAAATAAGTTGCTCTCCTGTTGTGGGAGTAATACGTGATCTCTTATCCTAAACACGTTATCGCTTCTGAAAAAAAAGCTTATTAAACTTTGAATACACGTAGAACTTTATATATATATTCTATTTTACTTAAATAATTATTGATCCACTTATCCAAATTTTGGCTTATAAACTTAGAGCTCACAGTATGGATATGACAAGATGCCAGATACTTCTAGTGAGGACCCCACTTGTTAATCAGACAAGTTTAATATATATATATATATATATAATATATATATATAATATATTTTATATGATATATATATATATTTAATATATATATATATATATATATATATTATATATATAATATATATCATAATATATATAATATTATTCCAGAATGAGAATGGGAAATTACTTGCAATGGAGTCACAGTATTTTTAAGCATGAGTGCAGTCTAAGAAAATAAAATGACTCGTTTGAAAATTTTTTAGGCTTCTATAATGTATGGAATGATATCTGATCAGCCGTTAGTTTACTTCTCGAATCTGCTGCTCATAAATTTCTTTGATGGTAACACTTTCTCTACAAAATATTTTCTACTCAGAATAACATATTTTGGTTGAAGATGGGCAATAAGTATTTGAATCCTTTCTTCTGTGACTGGTGATATGGCAGGTTTCTCATGCGATAAAATACATTATTTCTGTGTTTGGGGGTCATTGATTGCAATCTCTTTCTTTTTGGGGGACGAAACTCTCCTCAGACCTCACGGCTTGGATCCGTATGCTCTTTTGTGGTTCCATGTTTAGAAAATAAATTAGACTCCTTTTACTATTAAAATTTTGGACTTTCAGATATTCCCTTCCATGGATTGATTTTTCTATGTTATGAGTGGCATTGGAACTAAATATAAAGATTTTACTGAAAGTTATATAAAATATTTTTTTTTTTACAATTCTTTATACTAAAAACGAAAGGAGTATAAGAATGTCCAGTTCAGCTGGAATTTTTTTTGGTATTCTGGCTTAATTTCAGTTCCAGCGGAACTCGAAAATTTTTAGTATCTGGCGATTCCTATTCCAGACTTACAATTGACTGATTCTTCAGTGGTGTGAATTATAAAGGCTAGAAGCAATCCTTTGTCATCCATTCTTAGTCACAAAAAGATTGCAAGCAGCCGAGCTAACTCTAGGCTCATTTTATAAAGAGTGGCAGAAACTTATTCTGACATTTTCTCAAATCAGTGGAAATATTGCAGATGCAATTAAAGAGCCAATGGAAAAAAAGAGGAAAAGTTCTCCTTAATAATGACATACTACTAGCAGCAATCTATGTTGATTCTATGCATCGGATTACGCTGTATGATGCACAGCTCAGTAGAGGAAAGATAGCATTCAGTAAAGGTGTTGAGTTTTCAGTACAAGTTTGGAGACTTGTTTAGCAAAAAACTAGGTAAAGTTGGGGGTGGTGGGCTAAATCTGGATAGCAAATAAGCAATGGTAATGTAATAGTGGGGAGATATAAACTAACTGTATACAGGTTTAAATCATGATGAAGCTAGAAATAACAGCATTTCGAGTATAAAATGTTTTTACACAAATGTGCTCATAGCCTTAGAAATAAAGATGAGCTGATTAGTTATACATAAATGAGAATTAAGACATTATTGTTGCATAACTGAGGCTGGGTTAATGAAGAAATTATATGGAGACGTCTTTCAGGAATATGAAATAGAGGGATAATCACTTTATTTTATACAAGCGTAGAGGAAAGAAGGGTGGTGGTGTGGGCTTTAGTTAAAAGCAATATTCAAGTTGTGTTAATGACGAACTTTAAAATTAATCATGATATTTAATCGGTGTGGGTAGATATCCTTATGTACAATAAATCCTATAGAATTGGGGAATTATAAAGAAGTGCTGGCAATATTGAGGAATAAGGAGCGAAGGTGAAAGAAATTGAGGAACAGAATGAAGTAAAGAAAAAGTATAGTCATAATGGGTTGATTTTAATTTTCTCTGGATTCATTTGAATTCCTGTCTAATATGGACGCGTAGTAGTTTCTGCCATTCATAAATTTGTTACTAGAATAATTTTTGACCCGATGGTCCAAGAACCACAGAAATCCGATGCACTATTTAGACTTATTTAACTAATGATGAAAGTATGGTGGATGAAAGTTGAGGAGTTGAGGAGAATTTAGGACTTAGTGACCATAATATACATAGATTTAATATGAATGTGATATCTGGGCCAAAATTGCGTTAATAGGAAAAGATCTTAGATTTTTCCGAAATGGCAATTTTAACCAAAATTCGAGACATGCTTAGTACAACGGACTGGGGATAAAGAGTAAAGTGGAGAAATTTTGTGTTTATCCTCTGGGAACATTTAAAAACAAATTTTACCTATCCTGTCAGTCGAACTTTAAAAATATAAACCCATTAGGGTGGCGAAGAGAAAACCTGTTTGGTGGATATAGAGAGATAAGAGAGAAAATTAAAGAGAAAAGCGCAGTGTTTTAAAATATTCAAGGTAGTAATAAGGAAGGATGATTTAGAAAATTATAGGAAAATAGAAATGAACTTAAAACCAGTCAATAAGAAAGGCAAAAAAGAGAGAGGCAGAAATTAATTTAGGAGGGAATAGTAATAAGAACCTGAAGAAGTTTTTTAGCTTTTATAATTTAAAAAGTAAGATTATGGACAATTGGTCCAATCAAAATTGATGAAAATTTTAGTAAGTTCATATAAGGAGTTGCAACTTTTCATGCTTAATTTTGCTTCAGTGTTCACAGAGGAAAAGATTAGATATTTCAGAGACTAATTAGTTTCTGTATGCCAATGTACAAATTAAACTTACAGAATTTTGACTTTGATGTAAAAGATATAAGTTTATTAGTTTCATTATGATCCAAGTAATGCTGCAGGGCCTGATGGGATATATGGTAGAATTCTGAAGAGGGTAGTACCAGCATGGCAAAGGCACTGTATTTGATTTTTTTTTAAGCGTTCTATAGCATTTGGTGAGGTCAGATGACTGAAAATGATATGTTGTGCTATTTATAGAAGGGTAGTAAAAGGAAGATTTGGGCAAGTTATAGGCCAGTTACTTAACATCTCTGGTTGTAAGGTTCTGGAAAAGTTTCCTGAAAGGTCATATAGAGAAATATTTAGAAGATAACAAGGTATGTATGACTCCCAGCAATGGTTTTAGAAAAGGGTAGGTCATGTCAGACAGACCTTTAGAATTTATGGAATCCTTTATATGACTTGTACTGAACGAGAGATGATCCAGTTGATATTTAATATTTAGACTTTAGTAAGCTTTTGAATAAGGTCCCACATAGGCTGATGATAAAAGTTTATTGCAATTGGTATAAGGGGAGTGGGTACATGGTGATTAAGAAGTGGTTGCAAAATAGAAAACAGTGTGTTCAACTAAAATGGCAATAAATCATCAGGGAAATAGTGAAAGGGTGGTCCCACATGGTTAGTGCTTGGGGCCATATTGTTCTCATAATAAATGATTTAGACCAGAGATTAAATGCAAGGTTTCTAAGTCTTTGCAGGATGTATGAAAGTGGCGCACCCTCAGTTAGGGATGTGAAGGATGGCAATTAAAAGATTTCAAAATGATATTGATAAACTTCTTGGTGGGCAGAGATAAGTGGCAAATGAATATTTTAATAGTAAAAGTTAAGTTCTTCACCTAGGTTATTTCATCAAATAAAAGTTTTAACTACGATATGAATGGGGATTGGCTTGAGTTGTGAACAGAAAAAGATTTAGGTGTGAATATAAAGCAGTAATTGAAAGTAGCTAATCAGTGTTTGGGAGCTAGAAATAAAGCTAATATGCTGGGCATAATAAATCCAATGTTGTTTACAAGAGCAGGGAAGTAAAAGTAATACGTATAATAGCTATGTTTAGGGCCAGTATAAGTATTGGTGCACAAGTTTGGGGCCCCTTATTTAAGAAAGACTTGATATGCTAGAGAGAGTGCAACATAGACACCAACAAGGATGCTTGGTTTTGAGGTAAGAGCTATAGGAAGAGGCTGAAGGAGTTAGAATGTTTTCTGTAGAAAGGTGATCTCTCAGAGGGAACATGATACAAGTCTACAAATATTTACATCTATTGATATACAGAGACCAAAAATAATTTTTTCATAGTAGAACATGGACAGGTGACCAGGGGGCATAATAAGAAATTAAGAGAGCATGCATTCGTATAGGCGTGTGTTAAATTTTGGAATAGTCGGCCAGAGGAGGTTGTTG
>JABUQX010007515.1:0-5000 GCA_015478945.1 Trachelipus rathkii | reverse complement strand
ACAATCTTTGTTAAGATCTTTTCCAGAACTGAAGATCTGATATTAAAGCTGGAGTTTTGTGAACTGGACTTAAAAATGAATAACGCTATCGAACATAAATCTTGGGCCGGAGTCAGATAGTTCAGCAGTTTCAGGAATCCTCCCTTGCAGAATTTGTCAGATGAAGATGAAGAAGTCACATTTGCCAGATAATGGGAAAAATTGGAGCATTCAGGAAAGCGAAAAAAAAAACTAAAAAGACAATGTACTAGTAAAAGACATTCAACCTAAATATCTTCTAGAAAAATAAAAGGTAGAATTCCATAAGTCATTAGATGGAATAATGAAAATCGACCGGAAATCAAAGTTATCAGTTAAAGAGGCAATCAATTGCCATCCTAAAATTTTGCAAGATGCCGCTTGCACAATTACAGCTTGCCTCCTATTCAAGTGAATGTTAAGAGCTTATTTTCCTTTAAAAATAATAAAAACGGATCTAAGGACATCGTTAAGGAGGATATTTATTGATTGGTTTTATTTTTAAAACAATTGTTTTGAATAATTTATATTACATATTGGTCGGGCTGTTCAAAGAGAAATTATTTTAAAGTTTAAAAAAAAAAGAGAATTATATATATATATATAATATATATATATATATATATATAATATATATATATATATATATATTATATATAATATATATTATATATATATATATATATATATATATATATATATATATATTATATATTATTAAATATATATTATATATATATATATATATATATATATATATATATATATATATATATATATATATATTATATATATAATATATATAATATATATATATATATATATATATATATATATATATATATATATATATATATATATATATATATATATATATATATAATATATATATTTATTTATATATATATATATTTATATATATATATATATATATATAATATATATATAATATATATATATAAAATCTGTTTTGAATAAAATTATGTTATATATGTTCAGGCTCATAGTTCAACGAAGAATTATTTTAAATTTTAGGATGAATCTAAAATATGATTTTTATTCTTTTTAGAAAAAAAATAATAAAATTATAAATTAACTGTACACGCAGTTCATCGTTCAAAGAGGAATTATATTAAAATTTAGGAAGAAAGTGACTGATTCCTTTTCTGTATTTCTTAAAATTTTTATTTTCTTTAAAATATTTTCTGTTTTAAATTCTAAGTTAATAAAGATGTCCTTAACAAACATTTAATTTCATCATACCCTCAAAATTTTTTATCAGAATTAATGATTTCATGACTGTAAATGGAGAAGGAATTATAACAAGGGGTCGGAGCCGGAGCCGGAGCCGGAGTCGGAGCCGAACAATTTTAAAATGCCGGAGCCGGAGTCGGAGCCGCGTAATGTTAAAATGCTGGGCCCGGAGCCGGAGTCGGAGCGGGAAAAAATAAAATGCTTGAGCCGGAGCCGGAGTCGGCAAACGGGTAATTTAAAATGCTGGAGTCGGAGCCGGAAAAAAATTTGCCGGCTCCGCAGCCCTGGCTGCAGATGTCATTTTTTTTGCATCCGCGGATGCGGATGTTTGATTTTAACATCCGCGGATGCGGATGCGGACGTTTAATATATATATATATATATATATATATATATAATATCGAGTTTTTAGCCACATATCTATATATTATCTCTCTATAAATAATATATATATATATATATATATTATATATATATATATATAATATATATTATATAATATATATAATATATATATATATCGAAGTTTTAGCCACAATTCTATTAATATATTGCTTACCAGGGTGCGGGGACGGGACCCAACTCAAAGGAACCCCATTCAACCTCTTTCCCTAACCTCCGACCTTTATGAAAGAGATTTTACATGGATTATATACTTTTTGCACTAGTATTGAAATTCAAATATAGGAAGGTTGTGCTTGAGAAACACCAATTTTTCTGCCTTTTCTGCTGAGAGTCTGTTTCTCTTTTCATCATATATTAGCCCAGCATTGCTAAATACTCTCTCACTTGGAACACTAGTTGGGGGACAGGCTAAGTATTTCCTTGCAAGTTTACTCAAGCGTGGGTAAACATTTACATTGCTTAATTTTAACACTCCACCAACGATAGGATCGTCCTTTGATTTGTATCTAGTCGTTTTTCTTGGTGATAGTTTTAAATCATTTGCACTGCATCTTTTGATAATGCGTGTGTTTCTTCATCATTACTGGACTGTAGAAATTCTTCCAGTGAATCTGTTATTGATTTACTTGTAGAAGGTGTTGTTCTGTAGATTTTGTTTTTTTTCCTTTTTTAATGTGTTGGCGAATTAATAGACTGTATCGGATTGAAGTTTTGAACTGCAACACAAAGTAACGAATTAACTTGTTCTAATATCGTACAAAAAAATTTGCTTTTAACGGGATCTAAGTAAGTTGCAATAAATAGTATGAAGGTCATTAATTTCCAAAGAACCAAAGCGTTTTTCTACCTCTAGTTTAATTACATCTTTCATTCTTTAAACCGTCATCATTTTCATTTGAAGATGGTTCAAAATGCTTTCTTAGCATTAGATTAATGGTAATACATAAGAGACAGAAGCTGTTGAGGCGCTATTTTTTTGGAAGTTTCTTCAAATGGTTTCAATAGCTTAATGCAGGTGTGATATGATGTCATTTTCCAAATTTAATAAGATTGTTAACTTTGGAATCGAACTGGCGTACGAAGCAAGAAGTTCTTTGAGCAATACTTCTTCCCATCATATGAAGTGTACTCCAGCGAGTTGGAATGTCTTTGATAACATTTAAGATATGGAATAATATCAAGCCGTTTTTTGAATTGCCTTCAACTCAATTTCATTATAGTTAATAGTTCAAGAATTCCTAGGAAGCATTTTTATCATAAAATTCTTTATAAAATCTCGACAATAAACATCCGGCGCAACATCCGCAGGGCAAAGCGCGGATGCGGATGCGGATCTTAATAATGTGCGGATGCGGATGCGAATGCGGATGTTACCTGCATCACTAATATATATACTTAAATATATATATATATATATTATAATATATATATATATATATATATATTTATATATATATATATATATATAATATATATATATATATATATATATATATATATATATATATAATATATATATATATATATATATAATATATATATATTATTTTTTCGATAAAATTTTTTTATTCTTTAAGTCTCATAATAATATAATAATAATAATAATAATAAGATTACGAATGATAATATAAGGAAAATATTAATGAGAATAATAAGATTGAATATACTCAATGACTAAATATTAAATTTATGAGAATTAATAATAATAATAATAATAATAATAATAATAATAATAATAATAATAATAATAATAATAATAATAATAATAATAATAATAATAATAATAATAATAACAGTTAATCAATGAAAAGAAAAGTATTTATTAATGGAAAATGAGGAGAATAGTTTGTGGCCGTAAGATTTCTTAGGTCAAGTGGCTGTTCCCTCCATCATACAGTGTATAAAATATTTAGGACCATTGGACTTAAATGTAGGTTTCCAAGTTTGCAGCATGATAGCCAATGTGGCTACCTCAATTAAAGAATAATGATGGATGTAAAAAAAAACATACAATCAGTATTACTTGTCTCAGACCATAAATTTTTACTATGGAAAATTAAATATTTAATAAAATAATAAAAATAAAAAATAATATTATAAAAAAAAAATAAAAAGTTTAAAAAAAAAAATAAAAAATTATAAAAATATAAATTAAAATAAAAATTAAAAGATAAGGGGAGCTGTAATCGTTGATGGGATGAGCAGGTTCATTCCTTCTTCAGCTAAATTTTTCTTTCCTCATTCATTCCTTCTAAAACTAAATCTTTCTTTCCTCATAATCCATGGTTCGATCGTGCTTTTTCTCTGGCCATTCAGGCTAGAGACAGTGCCTATCGGGTGTGGAAAAATTCTCGTTCTCCTATCACTCTCGCTAATTTCATTAGCTAGAAATCGTTGCAGCGGATACTCTTCGACGAGCAAAGCTGGCTTTCATCAAAGGAAAGTGCGCTAACCTCCTTGGTTCTACTAACAAATCTTTCATCTCTTGCAACTTCTGTAAATCTGCCTTTCCTCCTCTTATTCGATTTGATCATTGTTGCTAATTCTCCAACTGAAAAAGGCTAATTCTCTTCGGCCCTCGCTCAACTATATTCTCTATGTCTCAATACTAGCACTTTCCCTCCCTCAGTGTTGGAAGCTCTCACATGTCCAACCTATTCCGAAAAAAAGGAAGCCGCTCTGATCCTTCTAACTATCGCCCTGTAGCTCTCACTTGTATTCTATCTAAGATCTTTGAAACCCTTCTCAACTCACTTCTTAGATCATCTGGAAACTCACTCCGATCGCCAGTACGGCTCTATTTATGGTTTTTCGCTCTTAGGAACTACGGTGAGACTTGGGTGGTGGCGCTTGACATTTCCAAAGCATTTGACCGAGTATGGCACGTCACTGCTCTCCAAGCTCCCCTCCTTTGGATTTCCTTCTTCTCTTTGCTTACTTATGTCTAGCTTTCTTTCGAATCGCTCAATGTCGGCTGTTGTTGATGGGGCGACTTCTTCTTTTCTGTCAATAGTGGTGTTCCTCTGTCAATAGTGGTGTTCCTCTTATCTCCTACTTTATTCCTACTTTTTATTAATGATCTTCTCACCTGCACCTCTAACTCAATCCACTCGTATTCCGATGACTCGACCCTTCATTCTTTAACTCATATCAATTCTACTCCCACTTTTACTTCTGGAATTGCCTCTCGTCTTAATCTTTCCGATTTTATTCTCGCGGATAGAAATGACATTGTGAAATTCAATTCTTTAAAAACCCAACTTTTACAAATCTCCTTCTCCAAAATACCTTCTAACTTTTCTGTCTCTTTCGACGGGTTCTGT
>JABUQX010007514.1:12500-32167 GCA_015478945.1 Trachelipus rathkii | reverse complement strand
AAAGATAGGGGAAGATTAAAGAATGATATGAAGGGGATAATCAATTATAAAGGTAATATGGACAGATTATAAATAATAACCTATTGAATGACAACATTGGTATTAGTAACAGTAATCGGCGTGGGTGTGTTATGCAAGTGAAATATTACAAGTAGTAGTAAATGAGAGTATCAAGTATATGGGCAGGAGTTAGTAAGAGCATGTATATATACTTATAATATACTCAATCTATTGAAATTAAGATTACGTAGTTGGTAATACTTAAGAATGAATAAATATATTTAGTGAACAAAAGAGGAATGAATGAAGCAATTATATATTCTAGTATAGGTAGAGTGTTGACACCTATTAATATTATATACTGTTTTAAGTATTTTATATATATATTAATTAATTGTTAAGAGTAAGCAGAGACATATATATAATTGGAGCATCTAAGACAAGTATAGAGATTGAAGTTGATGAGTAATTCGAATTCTAAGAACAGTCAGGAGATTGAATGTGATTATAGAGACGTGATTGGATATTAAAGACAAGAATTAACTATAGTTCATGAGAGTAAGTACAGAGTGATGAAAATATCGATAGACGTTAGAGGGAACTGAAGGCGATTAATTAATAGTGGTTACGTGAAACCGATTAGATAGAAATATAACTATAAAGTGAGAATGCTAAGTCATAGAACTATATAGATTAGTATAATAGTATTATAATAGAGGTGGATGAGTTAGGACATAGCAGCATAGGAGATGGAGAAGAAGGGATAAGTCCTTATTAGTGAGTGGCAATTGAGTATGTGTTAATTTGATCTTTAGCTGCTTATTATTACAAAATATTAGGGAAAATATTACGGTTTTATTTTTTTATGGTTGAGAAGGTGTGGGATCGAGGCACTCTGAGAGTAAGTTTTGCATAAGGCCTAGCAGGTAGAGAAGATCACTTCGTCTAGAGAAATCGAAGATTATCAATATCAAGGAGAAAGATATCACAATACTAATGATGGATTCTCATTATCCTCTACTCACACATCACGAGCACACGATCACACAACTTTTGTCACCCCGCCTTGCTGAGACATCCTCAATACCTCCACGCACACACTCACACCTAGTCAATTTTGATTTGTATTAGTATTTTTTTTATTAATAAACTGGATCGTTGTAATGCTATTGTGTCTATAGGGATTAGATAATTGGATGGGAGGTTATAGAGGTACCTACATACTCCAATTACACAATTCGGAGGTAAAAAGACTGAGCTTAAGTAAATAATGGCATGGTGCTCCCCACTAGACATAAGGTTATGAAAATATGGATTATATATATAATTTTAGATTAATTATCTCGTTAAAGAGAAGACATATAGCCTGGGTTACTTACATAGACATATAAAACAAGTGATTCCTTATTATAGCTCTTACATTACGATTCATACGCTCACTCTCCTAATGTAAAGTACTATTATACTTATCTACATACTTCTCTTCGGCTCACTAATCTAACTATATCTCTAATCCTATACAACAAAAATTATCTTCTCTTTTAATATCAATCTAATATGGAAAAGTTAATAATATATATTTATATATATATAATCACTCTATATATATATATTACTCTCTCTCTCCTTCTCTCTATTAATCTATCTATACTTCTTCTCTTATTCTTCAATTTATATGCCAATCACTTTTTTTAATATTTAATATTCTACTTCCTTTGTAATTTACATATTCACTCTCTTCTGTACATTTATATGTGGATATAAATTTAATATTATTATATATAATATATAATATATATAATTATATATATATATAATAATAATATTAATATATTAATATATTAATAATCTTTAATTATTCATAATATTAATATATATATATTCTATATTATAATATATATAATATAATATTATTATTAAAATATATTATTATATTGATTATAATATATTAAATCATATTAATTATTATACTATATATTAAATTAAATATATTATAAATATATAATATATAAAATATATATATATAATATATTACTTAATATTAATTATTAATTAATATATATAATATAAATATATAATTATATATATATATATTAATAATATACATATATCAATATAAGATCTATATATATATATATATACTATATAGGTATTAGTATTATATTAATTATTATATAATATATTATATATATATATATATATATTAAGATATATAATATATAATATATATATTTATAATAATATATTAATAATATAAATATCTATATATATTTAATATTATTATAAATATATATATATATATTAATAAAAAATAATAAATGTTATATAATATTATATAATATTAATATATTTAATATATATATTTATTAATATATATATATTATATCTAATTCATATATATATATAATATATATACTATATTAATAATATATATAATATATATAATATATATATAATTATTATATATATTATATTATATATATAGTATATATAATATATATATATATAATTAAATATATTATAATTATAAATTATTATAATTAATAATATAAATATAATAATATATATATATCATATGTTAATAATATAATAAATAAACTATTATATATATAAATATATATATTATATTATATATATATCTATATTAAATATATTAATATAATATATTTAAATATATATTATATTATTATATATATATATATCTTAATAATATTATAATTTATATATATCATACTTATTTAATATATATATAGTATTATATATAATAATATATATATATTATATATAATTATATATATTATATATCAATTAATAATATATAAAGATTATGGAAAGTTTATATGAATATTTATCCGTCATATATATATAGGACAATGTTAGGAGAAATTAGAAATATTAATTATATATATATATATATAATTATAATAAATTATATATATATAATATATATATAATATAATATATATATATATAAATTTAATTAATTATTAATATATATTATATAATATAATAATTAATATATATATTTATATATATAATTATTATAATATTTTATATATAATATATATAAATATATTTATATATATATATATATATTATATTATATATAAATAATTATTATATATAATTAATAATATATATTATTATATATATATAATATATTATAAAGTAATATGTAATGATATTATAATATAGATATATATACTATCAGTATAATAATATTTACTCAAAAATCACCTATAATTCAAATATTTCACTTTTCCTATCTCTTACTACTACCTAATGTCTCATTAATAAATCAATAACCTATCTAATATTAATATATAAACATTATTACTATATACAATGTAGTTAATGAAATACATCTATTTAGAACTATGTATTAGTATTTAAGATTCCTATAATAGTATAAGCTTAGTAGGATATCGTTTGAAGATTATGGATGGTTAAATTAATATTATATGGAGTACCCACATAAATTTTAAAGTATTGATCTTATAAGAAAATAGGTGAATATATATGTTAATTATTCAGTGATGATGACATTAGTTATAAATAAAAAGGAGAATCACTTAAGATGATGTTGGAATAGAATTGATATCATAAAATGCATGAAAAAATGGATATATAGGAGCCTATGGGAGAGATATTTTTAAGGAGTAGATATGGGAGTTGAAGTGATCATATTGAAATATAGAAATAATAATTAGTACACACTCAAACAATAACATTAATATGGCTGTGTCCTAGTGACTCCTCTCGTTGCCTACTGAATCTGCACATATAGTCGTCCGCATATCGATCAGAGACTCACGCAATGAGAGATGGCATAAGAGGTAAGTCGAGGTAGCCTCGCTCTCCTCCTGGTCCGGGTGGTGGAGGATATGCATAGGGATACCACATCGTAGTCCGTCGAGTTGATTAAGGACATCAGATAAGTAGAATAATTCTCAAAATTGAAATTTGGCATTCGAAAAAGATGCTAATTGAGATTGACTAACTCGAGAGAGAATTTTTGACCTATAGTAATATTCGCGTATTTAACTAATACATACATCATGCGATGTCATACCTGAGAGTCATAAATAAGATTAATTAATACCCACGTTTTACTTACACATATATTTAGATAGCTCCACATCAATTATTGAGCGGAAAAGCACACAAGATACTTTTAAGGTATTATATATTAAGTAATATATATACTCTAATTTATTACTCAAGCCACCATATGTTTCTATATGGAAACACTACCTGTCATCTAATTCATACTATCGTTTATTCATAGTATTTTTTCACATAACATTCTTACTTATATTACTCACTTTATGATGTAGATATAAGTTATTAGTATATATGTACACATTTATGAGAGTATGAATATGATGGTTTTCTTATCTCTATATATATATTATTTTAGCCTATCTTATCTCATTAAGATTTTAAAGCTAGCTAGTTGAATTAAAGTTAGTGGAAGCTAATAGCTATAGTTGTTATATATATAATATGATATATTGAATTTGTACTTATATTAACTAATATAATAATTATATATAATTAACTAGTAATATATATAGTAATAATATATATATATATAGTTATATTAGTTATATATATTATATATAATTAATCTAATATAAAAATATATTATTATATATATATATAATTTATATAATTATAATTATATTATATATATAATATATATATAATATAATATAATTAATAATTATAATATATATAGTATTTATATGTGGGAGAATGATTGAATATATGTGAAAAATATAAACTAATTTAAGTAATCTTAATATATTATTATTATTATAAAATAATAATATAATTAATATATAATTAATATATGAATATAGTATATAATATATATAATATTAATTAATATTATTAATAATATATAATATATATATATATATTATATATTATTATATATATTATATAAATAATAATTAATATATATATTAATATATATATTAAATATATAATATTATATATTATATTATATATGTTAAATATAATTAATTAAAATATATATATATATATATATATTATATAGATTATATATATTTTATTAATTATATATATATAATAATATATATATAAAATTGTTAAATTTAAATTAATAATAATATTTATATTATTAATTTATATATTAATATTAATGACCAGATAACTAATAAAATTTATGTGAATCAAATACACGTACATATATTACTATTTAAGATGCTAATAATTAAATCTATGTTTAATGATACATTATAAAATAAAAACCAAATCACTAAAAGCGTGATTTATCATAATAGTAAATTAATAGTAGATAATTTCAAAATTATAACTATGTTAATAAGCACGTCATTTATAAATATACTCATATAAGACTGATGTAAATCCTACTTAAATATAATATAACCCTTTTTATTTATAAAATTAATTAAATATGACCTAATCATGTTCGACTAATCAACCGATGTCCTAAATGAAATAGTAAAAGTGCAAATTGGCCACATCAGTTTAAGACATTATTGTTGATCCTACTGTATTCTATAAGTATAATTATATAACTTGATATCATTAATATAATATATTATAAAAGTATATGATGATATATCGGATGTTACATAATTTTATTTCAACATCAATAAGCTTGTAATAAGCGATATAATATATTTAATTTAACTTATATATATAGTTGACACTTCCTGCAGTAGATGTGATGTTTTGATGACTTTGAGGTTTTTATACAGTTATATATAATTATATATTAAATATAATTAATCGAGAATTATATAAGTTTAATATATATATTAAAGATAATTAATTTATTAATTAATGTTTATAATGACATATTTCATATATCTTACTATTTGAGGCACTAATTATAATATATTATATATTAAGATTAATAAAAGTGAATCAGTCCCAAGTTATCTATATGATTATAGATTATGTAGCTGAAGTACAGAGGAGTAATGTACTAATAATTCTAATAGTACAATGTGAATAGCCTATTAATCTAATATTATTACATACCGTTATAGTATCTATAAAATATGATATATATATTATAATATAATATTAATATATTTAATATACAATAGGCGTAATTCTTGGAAGGTATTATTCTCAAATATATGTATCGCATTAGCAATATAAGGTAATAAATTATTAGTAGACTTAGAACGAAAGATAGTTTAAACAGCTAGTAGATAGAAGATACTGCAGAGATGTATGACGAGTTAAGATGATAATATAGGCGGGAGAAGAGATGATTTAGTATATATGAGATGGAGAAGAGTGAGACGCAGCTGAGAGACTCACGCAGTAGAGGAGATAGAGAGCACGATTGAGAGAGTAATACATTAGAATTAGAGATATGAGGTAATCGATATTGGGGTGTAGAGGAGTAGCATCTCAGATTAGATAAAGCACACACATGGTGGATATATGAGATGTGCGAGCACAAATCTTTTTGGATATCTGGGACCGACATTACGTTACGATACATGATAAAACACACACGAGCGGCATCTATATATTGAGAAACATTGTATTTGGAAAGAACTCTTACTAGTGGACTTTTTTATATACATAAACTATCTATCGATCTAACTTACTATTAATACAGGTTGGTCATAACTATTTGTTCTTCTTTACCTATCTTCTATAGAATAATGATATATAGAAAGAGAATAAGGGAGAAGCGCGGCAATGTTAATCATATTTATTTCATATGTTCTCATTTAGAGGGACGTTCTGATACTGAAGTGACGATTAAATAGAGTAACAAATATTCCTATTTATTAGTATATGTTGTTTCTTTGGGCTTGATTTTTACATCTCTCTACCTATATACATTCATATTATAACTTTATGCTTAGAAAATATAGAATCTATAAGGTTATCTTAGTTGCGTATAGATTACAATATTTAATATATACCAGTATTATAAGCTACGTTTGTATCACCTAATCATGTACTCGATAGTGAGGTAACTTTAGTTATGAAGCACTTTGTTTATAGTGATATATATAAGAAAAATGTTGTGAAAGCAAGATAATATTGTCGAAGTCGTAGAAGAGGAAGAGATTACGGCTAGTATCTGTGCTATGTATTATAATCTCTATATTGGTTATATGGTATATCTATTTTTGGATTGTATTTGCTTTTGATGACATGGTAACAAAAGTATCAATTTAAGGTAACGCTGGTGATCGGTAAATAACAGTGAATCTTAGTTTGTGATATACATATATTATGGATATATTACATTCATTTTGCTTTCTTTCTATTTTATTGGAGTGGAATAAAGGTAATGTAAGAGGGTATTTATGTAGAAGGATTAGCGATGTATTCTGATATAGAGAAATTCATTTTCTGTCTTACAGATAGTCTTTTACAGTGCATATGTATTTTTGAAATATCTTGTTTGCTTAGTACTTGAAACAAAATTTCGTAATTAAGTAGTCTAATTATATAATTATCAAGTAGTCCATAGTTTATTTATATTATATGTTTCGATGTTATATTCGCACATACACTTTTATTTGATATGCTACATATTATCTTATGTTGGTTGCAGTATATGGAAGTATCAATTTCTCTACTAAGAAACTAATCATTAATATTTATTATAGCTTTTAGATTTTCATCAGTTTATGAATAGCCTCTGGATCTATAAAAGATCTATTTTCATGAAGCAAGTGTGTAAAGTTATTTTAATAATATAATGATGTAATTTATTTGCAATATCAAAGATTTTTTTTTAAATATAAGCAAAAATATCCATTATAATAATATTAGCTGAGTATGAAATTTGGTATCGTCCGTAAAAGTAAGTGAGTAGGGAAAAATGGGGTCCTGGAAATTTTGCTTGGCAGTAAATCTTATTTCGTATACCGGTATATCTATATTATTTAAATAATGAAAGTTATTCGGAATTGTTTATGAATTTTAACTTAGTTATTAAATATAATATTATATATATATTATATTATTTAATATTAGAATTGTATTAATAATTTTGGATAATAATTTTATACTCATTTTTATATATATATAATCGGTGTTATTAATAACTTTTATAAGTAGAGGAAGCTGAGGGTATATATATATAGTATATTATATTATTTATATAATGATTTTATCATTTATATGTTTTATTGATTTAATATTTTTTGTTTTATAATTAATTATATATATACAATTTATATTATATAATTTCATTTAATTCTAGTAACATTATAATTATTCTAATGATATTTATATACGTATTATTTGGATTTATTTATTATAATCTATCTAGATATTATATGATTTATTTACATTATTAATGAATCCTGTTAAATCTTGGTTAAATTAAAGACGTCGTGTATTTTGACTATCGGCTTAAAGAGCACCCTATCTATCCGGGTATAATAACACAAGGCAGTAATGAGAGTTTATAGTCACCATTCAAAATAGTCCATTCTGTAGTTTTTTCATGACATTTTCAAGGGTGAGTAAATCTTAACACATATTTGGACACACATAATTACATGAACAAGTTCTTTGGGTGAATCGTACTCACTTATATTTTCAATTTTTTGTTTTGTTGATTTATTATTAATCGTAATGTCGTAAAACGGTATAGAATTTCTTTAAGTAAATATTGAATATATATTGATATATTTTATACTAATTTCAACAATAATGTTAAATATTAATCATATACGAGTGAGAAACAATAATGATTATTAAACTAATATACCTAGGTATACTAATAATATATTCACAATAATAATATCGATTAAAGAACTATTATAAATATACGATCAAAATAAACAATTCATTCTAACTGGCTTATTTTAAGATTATATATTAATTTATATTATATATCTAATAATAATATCACTACAAAAATTATCAACGGAAAAATTATTCAATTTTATTTCTTATTATCTTCTAAATTAAACTGAACGATATGATATACAACTAATGAATATCTAAATAATAGAATAATTTCTAGTAACACCGAGCAAACGGGGATGATAATTCTATTTTATCTATCCTAGGGACTTTAGATAGAGAGACCATTTGCATACCCCTCTCTCCAACCTATATGCACATACCAGTATATCTATTCTAGACACATCTAAATGAATTACACTTCATTCACTCATTTCTAATGATATCTTAGTTATAATTGAGAGTCAACTGTGGCTTTGATAATTTTTTAACTCACCTACAGAAAAGTAGTTTACACGATGTATATATATTAATATAATGTATATAGTAATATTATTTAAGTAATTATCAATTCCTCTATGCTGGGGTTATTATTATTATATATACGTAGTAAGGTATATACCTTATCTATATATAAATCCGGGATTATCGATTAGATTATTATTGATGTATTATTTCATCAGATATGTATTCTATTTGCAAATTGTCATTCAAATTAATTAGCAACATATTACTCATATCTAACAGAAAGGAGAATTGGCATTTAATAAATTAGAAAATCGAATATAACAATTACAGATATTATAGTTTTATTATTATTCTTAGAATATAAAATATTCATGACATTCCCAAAGTATAATAGGATTTAAGTGATCACGACCGTAAGCGTGTCAGCTTAGCCACGTGATGTCAAGTTTTAATGAGCCGGGAACGTTATATAATATATATATAATATTATATAATAGTAATACATTTATATATATATTATATATATTATAATGTATTACTTCAATACGGTGGGATCTTCGGGAGTTGTTTCCTTCCCCCTATATGTGATCCTGCATCATCGGATTTTTCTTTTAGTCTATATATTGGGATTAACAAGTCGGGATAAGGAATTTATATTTTAAATCGGATAATGCTTGAAATAGTGTCCGTTTGAGAACTCGAGAAGAGTTTGAAAGCCTTCTTCTTAATATATATAGTAATAGTTATTTTTTCAAGGCACTGACACATGTCTGATATGTATTTATATATATAAAATTTATAAATTTATATATAATTATATATAACTGAGTATATTGTATCTATTTCAGTGGGAAGCGTCCAAATCCATCTAGATTATTTGTCTAAATTTAACAGCAACGTAAATCCATCTAGGTTAGGTTTAGGTGTTAACGCGGGTCCTGTATAAAGAGTCGGGTCTATGAGGTAGGGTTTTCGGTTAGATTTTTTACTGGGTCAGGTTTATGAATAAGATCTTAGGTTTGTAAGTATACACAAAATTGTTAATCACTTGATGCAATAACTTAACAAATCTTATATAGTATATATATAATATGATCTATATATATATATACTATATGACTTGAGG
The DNA here is from genome assembly GCA_015478945.1 of Trachelipus rathkii. Taxonomy (NCBI): domain Eukaryota; kingdom Metazoa; phylum Arthropoda; class Malacostraca; order Isopoda; family Trachelipodidae; genus Trachelipus; species Trachelipus rathkii. Next base: position 21,840 of record JABUQX010007514.1, on the reverse strand, counting down.
GTCAGTGGTCTGGTATTATATCTATTCGGCATCAAAGTCTTTCGGCGTGCATTTGATTCATGAATGGGTGAAATGCGTAAGTACCGCAGCTAGTCGTCTCAGCCAGTTATGACTCACATAGGTAATGTAGGAGAAGTGTCACTCATGGGACGAGGTATCCATATATATATAATATATGATATATTATATATATATAATATATTATAGTATATATAATATATATATATATATATATATATATATAGTAATTAATATATAAGTGATATACTATATATATATATATATATATATATATAATTATATATATATATTATATATATTTATATTATTATACTATTAATTTTAAACATTCTCAGTGTGAATCAGTCATTTTTTAAAAAAATAAAGTGACTATATAGATTATACTGTATTTTTTTTTTTAAATTTCCAATTTTCACATAAAAACCGATGGGAACCTGTTGGTTAGTGGGGCCACCTCTTTGGGGAGGTATCGCAGTGCAAGCTCTGAGTTTCTAGGTAACAATACTGAACTATTGGTCAGCTAGCTTAACTAGCTTCAGTAGCCAGTCAGATTATGAAACGACAGATGTTCCGAAGTTTGAATAATATATTTAAATATATTGCTTAATTACTTTATTAAGATAGTCCTGTCATGTCATTACTTCCATTAACCTATATCGGTAGCATACGATTTACTTCACAAGTGTACTCAATAAGGCGCAATGAATTTATTTCAGAGTAGTAATTGAATGACTTTATTCTGTTATCAATACATAGTGTTTAATTTGTAAATTTTATACCTATTCATTAATTTATTTGTCAAATAATACTGAAAATACATTGCAAAAAAACAATTTAATTATTGATCCTTTTATTTTTCCTCAAAAATAGAAATTTTAAAAAGTCCAATAAAAACCCAAAAAAGCCACGATAAAACCCAAAAATGCCAAGAATGAAACAAAAGAATTACTGGGGTTGTTTTTTTTGTGTTCAACAAGGGTAATTTTTTCCCAACCCTGGATATCAACCCAATTTTTTACGATACTATACTCTGGATAAATAGTTCCCCTTATTTGTTTTATATACAGATAAAATAAAGATCTTTATATTTAAAATAATTAATGGAAAATCACCTTTAAAATTCATGTAGTAATGTTTAAAAGATATAATTATTAGTATTTGCAAGAAAGTGAGTTTATTAATGAATTAAACCTGATGTTAATAACCAAGAAAGGCAAATTTTTTAATTTATGGGTACATTTAAAATTAATAATCGGACTCGATCCTATTGATATAATAATGAGAGAAGTAAAATATTTTTCCATTTAACTAAATCACAAACCAGATATTAATTAATATCAAGTTAACCTATGAGTGGAGACTCGAATTTGAGTCTCCAGAAATTTCAAGATTAGTTTCCTTAGCTTATTATATCAAAAAAAATTATATTAATATTTTTTAATTTAACATTTTAAAAAACCTTTCTGGTTAACACGTGTTAAAGCCACGAAACTGTGTTACACTCCTGTAAATAATGATAATTGCTGTTGAGAGCGTCATGACATATAGTCTTTATATATTTGCTATTACTATTTCTACGCTACCGCTACGACAAATATTTAAAAAGATTTCGAAGCTTATGGTTATGTTGATTTGGGGCGTGGCCAATAATAAAAGTTAATATCCATCTGCCTTATTACCATAATTCATAATAATTTTAAACATTTTATAATTTATAATCTTAAATTTTGTTTATAATACTTTAATTTATTTTAACAATCCATGCTCTTAAAATGTCAAAGGATTAATTACTAAGGAAATCTGCCAGTATATAATAAATTTAAATACTAACCTAACTAACTAACCTAACCTAACCTAACCTAACTAACCTAACCTAACCTAACCTTAACCTATACCTAACCTAAACCTAGCCTAACCTAATCTAACCTAACCAAGCCTAGCCTAACCTAGCTAAATCTAACCTAACCAAACCTAACCTAACCTAACCTAATCTGACCTAGCCAGCCTAACCTACCCAAACCTAAACCTAACAAAACCTAACCTACCATAACTTAACCAAACCAAACCTAACATATTCTTAGTTTCCATGTTAGATATTTTCTTAAGTAATATTAATGAAATTAAAGATAATTAGAATATATTCTTGTATTTTAAGCAAAATAGGAAAGTGGCAAGTGTGACACAGATCTTCGTGTTTGGAAACTTTGTGATTTTTGCTACGCACACATGTCGTGAAGACTTTGAAATCCTTCAGCCAGTGTCGCACAGGAGATGATACCAAATATAGTCAAGGTTGGGTAGTACTTAATAGTATGTCATGACCAATCATGTAGAAAAGCTTTTGTGAATTCTATTAATAATAGCAGGAAGGAGTCTCTATTTTCTATATTTCTGTAAACCTTTTCGGTTAAGCGTCCTTTTATAGATCCAAACTGTGATTCTCTGAGAATATTGTTTGATCTAAAGCAGGGGTGGGGAACCTCATGCCCGCGGGCAAAATTATGCCCGCGACCTGTTTGACATATAATTATTTTTTTTTTTATTCGGTTATTATTTTACTTTTTTTTCTTTGTTGACCTAATTTTTTCGGAAGAGAAAAAATATAAAATATATATAATTATTATATATTATATATATATATATATATATATATATATATATATATATTAATATATTATAATATATATATTATATAATATATTTATATATATAATATATATTTATATATATTATATATATATTATATATATATATATACAATATATAATATATATATATATTATATTATATATATATATATATATATATATATATATATATATATATATATATATATATAATAAATTTTATATATAGATTATATATATAGGTATATGATATATATATATATATATATATAGTTGAGTATATATAGATATTAATAATATATTAATATATATAGATTATTAATATATATATAGTATATATAATATAATATATATATAATATATATCTAATATATATATAATATATATTATTATATATATATAGTATATATCATATATAATATATTATATATATATATATATATATATATATCTTTTATATATTAAATATATATATATAGTATATAATATTATATATAATATAAGCTAATATATATATATACTAGTATATCTTATAGTATATTATAGTATTATAGTATAATATATTATTATAGAGTTTTTCGTTGGGAAATACGACAGAGACAAAAAAGAGACAAAAGTTATCTTTATATAATTTCAAAGAAGATGGCTTAAGATTATTTTGTTCATCGAAAATAAGGCAGTACATATATGCTTGTATGTGGGGTAATCTGTTCAGTACCAAAAAAACTACAACTTGAGGGCATTTTCTTCCAAGCATAAGAATCTGGATAATGTGCAGGGAAAAACGCTTCGAAAATATTATCATCTTAAAAAGCGAATCTAAAAGGCTAATGAGTCAATATTGCGCCTACAATCATACGAATAAAGCTCCATTGTTTCGAGCAAGCTATGAAGGTTATGAATTATAGCAAAGGCTGAAGACCACATAAGAAGGAGATTCATAAAAGACTGCTTAGTGACGACGCAGAAAGTTTCAACTCCAGATAAAGTAAATTCGAAGCATCAGTTTATAAACGAAAAACGTGTCTGATTGCATGCTGTGAAATGGCTAATGCATTGAGTTAACTTGAGAAAGCAGCAGCGTCATTTTATTCTATTTTGGCGTTGATTGAACCTAAATGACATCACGCGAGTACAGCAACAATTTGGCAATTTTTTATTCGTGAGTTATTCGCATCGCATATCAATAGAGGAACTGTTTGCTTGAAATCTTATGTCATGGAAGTTACAACAGGGGAAGAATTTTTTCTCAAATGTGAAAGTCTGCAATTTTGAATTACGAGATCATCCTTTGAAAAATAGTTGGTATTGCACTGGATGGTGCACCATAATGGTAGGAACTCAAAAAGGACTTGTTGCTTTGATTAAAAAGGAACTGAAAGAGAGGCAGCACGTTGAAATAACTATTGTATTTCATGTATAATTTCACAACAAAATTTGTGTGCATGTCTTGAAAAATGAAATGTGATGTCTATTGTTGTGAATGTATTAATTTCATTAAAGTAAAGGTTAAATACAGGCAGCTTAGCGGTTTTTATTAGATCTTTGGAAAGCAGTTATGGAAATTTGTTATGTATTATTGTGGATGTTCGTTAAGCTGCCAAATGGTGCTATGCTCAAAAGATTTTAATTGAGCTCAGAAATGAAATCATGATATTCTTGGACATGAAAAATATCATCCATGAGCTGGAGAAAGAAGAATGGTTGTGTGATTTTGCATTTCTTGTGGACATCACTCATCATTTGAATAACTTAAAAGTGAAAATTTACGGGACAGATTTATTGATTAACTTGTGCTTTATTACATCAGTTAAAGTTATTCAGTCCATGTTAAACTGTGGATGCGCAAGTAAATAAACTAATCAATCTTTCCGGCATTACCATGGGAAGAAACCAGTTTCAACGTTGGGCGTATTCCGAGGCCTGCATCAACTTCTCTATGATGACTTTGAAAAAACAAGGTTTAATGTGATTTAAGAAGTTTCAAATGAGCTTCAATATTCGAGCCGCCCATTTAAACGTAAGGTAGAAGAGTGCACTGATTCATTAAACTAGAACTAATTAACTTGCAGTGCGATAATGCATTGAAAGCTAAATTTAACTGCGTGACTCCTCTTCAGTTTTATAGTCTTTATTTAACCGAGCAGGAGTTCCCACTGCTACGAAATCATGCGCTAAAAGTTATTTCATTTATTTGGACACATAAATCATCTATTCAGTTATTAAAGCTAATGACAAGCAAAATTTTTGTGTTTGTTACTTATAACACCACCATTTACGCTTTGCTAGCTCTACAGTGCCTCCAAATTTCACAGAACTCTCTGAGAAATAACAAATACATCCGTTCGCACACATTAAAAAAAGCTTATTTAGTAAGTAGACATTAATATAAGTAATATATATATATATTATATATAATATTATATAATATATATAAGTAATAAGTATATATATTTGGTATGATAACTATATATATATATTAGTATATATATATAATATATATCGAGTTTCTATTTTACATTACATTATTGAATCAATAAATGATTTTTATTACAATGTATTTTATAATATATAACAAATAAACTTTTAATTAAACTGACAAGTATTGTTTAATATTTGAAGAACACTAAATATATATATAATATCTATAAATATATATATATATATATATAATGATATATATCTGGTATAATTTATATATATATTAATATATATAATATATATAATATATATATATATTATGATATTATAATTTATATATATTAAAAGTATATATATATCATATTCTATTATATATATAGTATATATCTATATCTTTAAATTATAGTATATTAAATATATACTGTATATATATATATATATAAGTATATATATATATATATATATATATATATATTATATATAATATATATATATATATATAATAAGATATATATACTAACAGTATATATATAAATATAGTATATATATATATATATAAGTATATAATAGTATATATAATATAGTATATATATAAGTATATATATATATTATATAATATATTATATATAATTATATAATATATCTGCTGTATCTTGAAAGATTACACTTGGTCAGAGCGAAAGTTATATATATATATATATATATATATATATATATATAGTATATATAATATATATATATATATATATATATATATATATATATAATATATACTAATACGAAATCTCTTTAACTGCAATACGTCCTTATTTATTTGAAGGAAAAATTTAGTTTTTCACGTCCTTTTGAATAAAGCTATGTTTATTTAATGTGTATTATAATGCAGTATGATTGACAAAGCCTACATAGGCTACAGACAGTTTTTAAAATTAACTTATTATTAATTATATAAAGGTAAACAACACTTATTAATAAAATGTTACAATATTATTAAAATTCAGATTAAAGCACACACGATTCCTGCCCTCTAATCCAAAACTTAACAGCAATATATGGGTAAACTTGTATTTTCCCTCTGCCACCATAAGTGAAAATATTACATTGATGAGAAGATAGATAGATAGTTTAGATATATAGATAGATAACTAGATAGATAGATAGAATTTAGAGAGATAGAGTAGAGAGAGAGAGAGAGAGAGAGAGGAGAAGAGAGAGAGAGAGAGAGAGAGAGAGAGAAGCGAGAGAGAGAGAGAGAGAGGAGAGAGGAGAGGAGAGAGGATGTTAAATCTTTTTTTTCAAATTATTTCCGTGACGATGTTTCACTGGGTGGTGGCGAAAGTTTCGTACTCGCGAAATTTGCTTATTTTTCGCTCAACAGCAAGTATGACGCTTGGCTTTTTCTATATAATTTTATACGAAATATGAAGATCTAGCCGTACGCTCCACCGCTTTCCAATTTACGTCTAGGAAGAGTAGGAAGGGAAATTTCCAAAATGATTAATTATTAATAATTGTTATTACTAAAGTAGTTTATTGGTGTTTAAATTGTATTTATAAATATCTTTTCTTTTTTACAACTTTTATATAAGAATCTATAATTAATTTTACTTTAACCATTTATAGATATTTTATTAAAAACTCACAAATATTGGGTAGGAGCTAATTAGCACTGCTACCTATGTTAGCCCCTGAATATATACTATATAATATATATATATATTTATTTATATATATATATATATATATATATTATATAATTTATATATAATATTAATATATAATACTATATATATAAAATAAAAAAAAAAAAATAAAGAAAAAAAAAAAAAAAAAAAAAAAAAAATATATATATATATATAATATATATATATATATTATATATATATTATATCGTTCGTCACATAAAAAATCTTTCTATAAATTGCACGCCATTTTAAAAAGGTTCCCCACCTGTTGCTTCATCTGCTTTTTACTGCAGTGGATTTTTGATTTTTTTTAAAAATAATCATTTGTGATTTTTTTGATTTTTTGATATTTATTTTGATTTTTTTGTGATTCGGTACGTCTCGTGCGAAATTAATTTTGCAAAGTTACAAATTATATAGTCGCTGACGTTCGAATTGAAAAAAATATGAAAAAAAATAAAAATAAAAAAAACACATTGATTTTTTCAAAAAAAAAAATCAAAAAATCACTAAAATTGCCATCCCTTGATTAAAGTATTCGTTAAATGGATTAAAATTATTTTTTTCAAATACTTTAACAAATCGTATTTGAAATAGCTATTGGTCCGTAAATTTTTTGCTAGGAAATGTTTCCTTTTAGGTTAGTTGACTTAACTGTGTTCCTGAATTTGAAAACATTTTAGCAAAATTCCTGTAGTAGAATTTATATATATATATAATATATATATAATGGGATAACTATAATAATCTGTATTTAATATATATTATAATATATATATATATTGATTTATATATAAGTGTAATTATCTCATTTACACAAATAAATTAGTATTTATATATATATATATATATATATATATATATATATATATATATATATATATAATATATATTTATTATATATTTTATATAAATATATATATATATATATATTATATATATATATATATATATATATATATATAATGGGATAACTATTATGTCAGCTTTGAGTTTGAGAATGTGGTTGGGGAGAGAATCAACGTCACATTTTTTGTCTTTTTTTTACTTTGAGTGCGTGATATGAACTTAATAATAATAATAATAATAATAATATATAATATATTTAAAATAATTATAATAATATAATAATAATATAACAATAATAAATAATTGCATCTAATATTAATAATAATTGCTAATAATCTATAATAAACATTTATAAATAATTTAATTATAATAATATTATTTTATTTTTATATAATAATAATAATAATAATAATAATAATAATAATAATAATAATAATAATAATAATAATAATAATAATAATAATAATAATAATAATAATTAAATTTAATTATATTATAATTAAATAATATAATAAAAACAATAATAATATTAATGTAATAATAATAATAATATAATAATCAAACTTAAATTTAATAATAATAAAAAAAATTATAATTACTATATTATAATTGTAACGTTAGAATAATTATTATTAATAATATAATTCTAATTAAATGAGTATAATATAATTAAATAAATATAATTATAATAATAGATAATAATTATATAATATAATAATAATAGATAAGTAATAATATAATATTAATAATAATATAGGAATTCTAATATAAGGACCAAATAATAATAATAATGATAATAATAATTAATAATAATAATAAATAAATAATAATATAATAATAAAATAATAATAATAATAGATAATACAATAATAATAATATAATAATATAATAATAATAAATATAATTAATATTAATAATAATTAATAATAATAATTATAATAAATATAATAATAATAAGAAAAATAATAATAATAATGTCAAAGTAATAATATTAAGTAATAATAATTTATTAAATAATATGAAAATAAAATAAAATTAAAATGTACTTATTATTTTATTTACTATTTTATTTATTTTTTTGTAAATTTTGATTATTTATTGTTATATTATTATTTATTTATTATTTATTTTTTATTTTTATATTATTATTCTTATATATTATTATTATTATGTATATTATTAGTATTATTATATTATTATTATTAGTTAATTTTTATTAGTTATTATAATTTAATTATAATTATAATATAATTATATATTATAAATTATAATTATAAATTATAATTATATTATAATTATAATTATAATTAATAATGTGAATAATTTTGATCTTATTATTATAATTAATATTCTAATATAATTTTAGTTCAAATCTAAGTATTTTTTTTTAGTTTAATTTTAATTGATAATTATATATTATATTATATTATAATATAAAATATAATAATAATAATAATATATAATAATAATATAATAATAATAATAATAAAATAAGTAAATAATAAATAATAATAATTAATAATTAATTAAAATAATATATTAATAATAAAAATATTGATATATATATATAGCTATATAATATATAAACACTTATATATATATTATATATATAGTAAATAGTATATGATAGTGCATATTATATATATTATATTATAATATATCACAGAGACATATATCATATATATATATATATATATATATAGTATGATGTAGTATATGTATGATTTATATATATAT
>JABUQX010007514.1:0-5000 GCA_015478945.1 Trachelipus rathkii | reverse complement strand
CCGCTCAATCCTTCTAACTTATTCGCCCTATAGCTTCTCCACTTGTTATTCTATCTTAAGATCTTTGAGACCCCTTTCTCAACTCTCGCTTCTTATATCATCTGGAATCTCATTCCCTTCTTCCGATCGCCAGTATGGATTTCGGCGCTCGAGGTCTACTGGCTATATACTTTCCTATCTACTGATTATGGTTTTCCGCTCTTAGGCAACTTACGGGCGAGACTTGCGTGGTGGCACTTGACATATCCAAAGCATTTGACCGGGTATGGCACGCGTCACTGCTCTAAAAGCTCCTCTCCTTTGGGTTTCCTCCTTCTCTTGCTTACTTATATCTAGTTTTCTTTCAAATCGCTCAATTTCGGCTGTTGTTGATGGGGCCGACTTCTTCTTCCTTTTCGTCAATAGTGGTGTTCCTCAGGGCTCTGTCTTATCTCCTACTTTATTCCTACTCTTCATTAATGATCTTCTCACCTGCACATATAATTCTATCCACTCATATGCCGCATGACTCGACCCTTCATTCTTTAACTCATTTTAATTCTGCTCCCTCTTTTACTTCTAGAATTGCCTTTCGTTTCTTAATCTTTCCGATTCTATTCTCGCTGGTCTGGATAGGTGGGGTCGTCTCAAACTTGTGAAATTCAATTCTTTTAAAAACTCAACTTCTACAAATCTCCCTCTCTAAGACACCTTTTCTAACTTTAATATCTCTTTCGACGGTTTTCTCGTCTCTTCTGTTGACAATATAAACATCCTTGGCCTTAACATAAACAAAAAAATGTCTTGGAGACCTCACATCACAACGGTTGCTTAGGCGGCTCAAAGAAACTGAGTTCTGTTTAGACTGCGAGCCTTTTTTCCTCTTCTCAGTTACTCCAGCTATACAAGGGCCTCATCCGCACTTGTATGAGTACTGCTCTCATATCTTTGGGAGGCTCTGGTTTCACCCGGCTTCTGGATATGGTCGAGTCAAAGGCCAAAAGACTTATAAACTGTTCTGTACTTTCCAGTTCACTTGATTCTCTATCTTTGTGGCGCGATGTTGCTGCTTTATCTCTTTTCTATAGGTACCGCAGCGGCAGGTGCTCAAGGGAACTTATCACTCGCGTACCACCACCTTTACGTCGCCCTCGTAGCACTAGGGGTGCTGTGTCTGCACATGAGTTTTGTGTTGATATTGGTAACTCCAGGCTAGTTCGCTGCGGTGAGGTTTTGGTCTTAAGGTGAATATAAAGCATTGTTCACTCAGCGGCTTTTTATGGGACAGATTGCTATTCAGAAACATCAAAACAACAAAGGGCCCTTCAGGTATTGCAAATGAGGATGATCCGGTAGAGCTTCAGCTGACAAGATGAAACTACATCATGAAAAAGGATGTCAGCAATAAAATATCAAGAAAAAATGAACATTGTGCCAACTGTTGAGAAAATAAGGGAGGATGAATGATTCAAACATGTGATCAGATGGTCCGAAGGAGCTTGTTTTCGCGCCATTCAGGAGAGAGACATTGCGTATTGGGCATGGGAAAATTCGTTTCCTTATCACTCTTACTAATTTTCATTTTGCTCGGAATCTTAGCAGAGATACTATTCGACAGGCTAAGCTCACTTTCACTAAACGAAAGTGTGCCAACCAACTTGGTTCTCCTACTGATAAAATTTTTGGCTTCTTGCTAAAACATCTCTAACAACAATTGCAAATCTGCCTTTCCTCCCCTTATTCGCTCTGCCGGTTCTGTAGTTAACTCTCCTTCTAAAAAGGTCAATCTCTTCGGCCTCCTTTTTCCATCTAATTCTACCCTGGGCGATTCTGACATCCCTCCTCCTACTCCTTCTCCTCTCAGGTTTCTATACATTTACTTGTGATTGCACATGATCGTGTGCATGAGATCCCGAAATCTATGAATGTAAGGAAGGCTAGTATCCCAAATGGCATTCCTCCCCGTGTGAGGGAGTGTGCTTCTGAGCTGGAGTCTGTCCTCGTTCAACTCTGCTCTTTCTGTCTTAATACTAATACTTTTACTCAGTGCTGGAAGTTCGCATATGTCCAACCGATCCAGAAAAAAAGGTAGCCGCTCTGCTCCATCAGACTATTGCCCTACAGCTCTCACTTGAAACTCTTCTTAACTTTCACTTCCAGGATCATTTGGAGTCTCATTCCCTTCCTTCAGATCATCAGTATGGCTTTCGACGCTCGAGATCAACTGATGTAATACTTTCCTATCTAACTGATTTATGGTCTTCTGCCCTTAGGGAATATGAGGAGTCTTGCGTGGTGGCGCTTGACATATTCAAAGCTCTTGACAGATATGGCGCACGTCACTGCTCTCTAAGCTCCCTTCCTTTGGGTTTCCTCCTTCTCTTTGCTTACTCATGCTTAGTTTTCTCTCCGATCGCTCTGTATCAGCACTCGTTGATGGAACGCCCTTTTCCTCCTTCCCTGTTAATTGTGGTGTTCCTCAAGGTTCTGTTCTATCTCCAATTTTATTCCTACTGTTCATCAGAAATTGATCTCCTCAGTTGTACTTCTAACTCTGTTCATTCTTATGACAATTGCTCGACTCTCCAGTCTTCTACTCATTTCAAATCTGCTCCCTCTTTTTTATTTAGAGTGGCCTCTCGTCTTTAGTTTTCCGATTCAATTCTTCCCGATCTGGATGGGATTTCCCGATGGGGTTACCGCTACCTTGTAAAATTCAACTCTTAAAGAACTCAACTTCTTTACATCTCACTCTCAAAAAACACCTTCCCAGCTTCCTATCCTCTAACGTCTTACTTGTGTATAACATAAACATTCTTGGTCTCAACATAAAGAACAAATTGTCTTGAAAAGTCTCATATCACAGTGGTTGCTAAGGTCACCTCAAAGAAGCTGAGAGTTCTTTTCAGTTTGCGGAATTTTTTTCCAATGAACAGTTACTCAAGTTATATAAGGATCTTATTCGCCATTGTATGGAGTACTGTTCTCACATTTGAGGGGGCTCCGGCTCCACCTTTCTTTTGGATAGGGTTGAATCTAAAGCTAAGAAACAAATAAACGTTTCCTTTTTTCAAACTCCTTTGACCCTCTATCTCTGCGACGTGACGTTCCCGCACTATCTCTTACCTATAGGTACTACAACGGCAGGTGCTCGGGGGAGTTGACCTCTCGCAATCCAACACCCTTGCGTCGCCCACGAAGCACAAGATGTGACTTGCTCTCACATGAATTTTGCGTAAATATTGAAAAACCCCTACTTGTTCATTGTGTTGCCTCTTTCTTTCCAGCTACTTCTGTTTTGTAGAACTCTTTGTCTTCTTCTGTTTTTCCAACTATATTTAATCTTCCTCTCCTAAAAGATAACTTCTTGAGAGATTTGAGTTAGGCTTGGGTTGGGGTGGATTTTTCTGTATTTTATTTTCTGCCCCCTCCTTGAAAAAGGCGCAGTTCGTGAGTGGTGGTGAGCTGAAAAAAAAGATATGGCATTGCCTCGGCTAAAAAACAGCACTATAGCAGAGGCTCCAGCAAATACGCCAACTTGAACAACCAAAGAAACGGTGATTCGACTGGCTTAGTGAAGATGCCCAATAAGCCAGATGGAAGCAGGCAAGTATAACAGCGAACCTTGCGCCTGTGTAAGAAGAACACTAAGAAAAATATATATATATATATATATATATATATATATATTATATTATTTCTTGAATATATATATATAATCATATATATGAATATATATAGTGTATATATATATTATATATAATATCTAATATAAATATATATATAATTATATATATATATATATATATTTATATTATATATTATCATTTAGTATATATATATATATATATATATACACTAAGAAAGAGGATATATATATATATATAATATATTCCTTTGTTTTTTGAATAATATATCATTGCAAGGTAACATTAATTGCATACTAAAATACGCAAGCATAATAATAATAATAATAATAATAATAATAATAATAATAATAATAATAATAATAATAAATAATAATAATAATAATAATAATAATAATAATAATAATAATAATAATAATAATAATAATAATAATAATAATAATAATAATAATAATAATAATAATAATAATAATAATAATAATATAGGAATTCAATATCAGCCTTTGATTTTATAAAAGTTTTTGATTTTATTTCCAAGTTTCTAAATAGTTATTTCTGTACATAGTTTAATTTTCTTAAAATAATCTTTGAAAACAATTTACATGAGAAGAAGAAGATATATTTATTTACATTTCCCGACGCGTTTCGTCTCTAAACTTGAGACATCTTCAGAGGATTGATTCTTATGAGCGAATGAGTCTTAAATTAATATATAATAATTAAATCAAATGATATTTAGTCTAACAGATAATACATTAAATTTTATGTTAATGTCTGGTCTGCGGAGGCCTTTTACATCAAAACACGCAGACCAGACATTAACATAAAATTTAATGTATTATCTGTTAGACTAAATATCATTTGATTTAATTATTATATATTAATTTAAGACTCATTCGCTCATAAGAATCAATCCTCTGAAGATGTCTCAAGTTTAGAGACGAAACGCGTCGGGAAATGTAAATAAATATATCTTCTTCTTCTCATGTAAATTGTTTTCAAAGATTATTTTAAGAAAATTAAACTATGTACAGAAATAACTATTTAGAAACTTGGAAATAAAATCAAAAACTTTTATAAAAATAATAATAATAATAATAATAATAATAATAATAATAATAATAATAATAATAATAATAATAATAATAATAATAATAATAATAATAATAATAATAATAATAATAATAATAATATAATAATAATAATAATAAATAAATAATAATAATAATAATAATAATAATAATAATAATAATAATAATAATAATAATAAATCGACAAAAATTAAAAAAAAAGAAAGTTGTAAAAAAGAATATTTGAAGCTAAACCTTAATGCAATATTTAAAGAAAACATAACAGCTGAATAACTTACGGAAT
>JABUQX010007513.1:27500-29371 GCA_015478945.1 Trachelipus rathkii | reverse complement strand
ATATAATATAATATGATATAATAAAATAATAATAATAATGAATAATAATATAAATAATAATAATTATAATATAATAAATAATTAATTATATATGATAATATAATGATAATGATAATAATAAATAATAACAAATAATAATAATAATAATAATAATAATAATAATAATAATAATAATAATAATAATAATAATAATAATAATAATAATAATAATAATAATAATAATAATATAATAATAATAATAATAAATAATAATAATAATAATAATAATAATAATAATCATATAGGACGTCCAAAAAAATCAAATACATAATTTTTTCTAAGAAAAATAAAACTACAGATTCAGGAAAGGTTCAAACAAAAATATTTTGAAGACTAAAGTCAAATAATTATCATAGAACATTTGTTACAATAATTTTAATATTAATTTTAAAGCTTAAAAACATTTTTATTGCTTTTATTAAAAACCATTGTTTTTATTTTAAGTGTTTAAACCATAAAAAATACCATAAAGCCCCATAAAATAAAAATAAATAAATAAAACCCAACACATTGTACAGTAAGTGTTGTTGAACAATAATGTCATCAGATAAGAGTTTCCTCGAAAAGGTGAATTACCGCAAATAATGAACAATCAACTCTACGTTTTGTCAATTCCATTTGTTCTTATCAACTGATAAGACCTCTATACTGAAATAATTTGTCTTACTACAATTTAAATTTCCTTTTTATTAACATTTGTAAATTCAATGTTCAATACTTTAATGTAATAGATATACATAACACACAAGAATTCTTTGCTACATTATCATCGACATCGTCCATTGCTATTTCCACATGTCATAGAGTCCAAATGAAATGAAATGAAAGCCTCTCATATAAAGAGTTTTTTCAAAATTGATAAAGAGAATCCATAAAAAATAATCACATTTGTGTGAGGTTTTGATTTAAATATATAAAGGAATTGTAAATACTGCAAATACAGTACTTTAAAATGGGTTTCATTAGAGATAAAAAAAAATTATATATATATATATATATATATATATATATATATATATATATATATATATATATATATATATATATATATATATATATATATATATATATTATATATAATATATATATTCTGAGAACAATCTATAACACAGACATAGTTACAAGCTTGCCAAAGAATGAATTTTCACTAATAATATCTCTTGAATCTCTTTATAAGTGTTGTATCACTTATTGAATGTGTCACTTAACTTATAATCAATATTATAATTACTTAACTTCAATTATAAGTTATGAAGTAGAAGCAGTATATATTCGAGATAAAATTAAATTGCCGTAGAATATTTTTAATTTACCTAATAAAGTTAAGTAGCGTGGATGTTGCTAAAGGCGATAAATATAAATTTAATATCTCAAACTGGATGATCATATTTTGATAGTCTCGGATTTATATGTTAAGACTCCCTATATTTCCTTTTACTGTTGATGGTATTATGTGGCTAAGCTGAAGTTATTAAGAAGTTTACTCTGATACAACGATGAGTTCCAATAGAAAGTCTTATTCTCTAGTATTGTAAGTTAAAGAGGATTTGTGCATTGGTCTTTAAAATGGAATTCTCAAAATTAAATCTATTTTTTGACCACGCGTTGTTGGTTTCATAAAGGTACAATTATAGTGTTCTTCTTTCTGCTCCCCAATTTTTATTTCAAAAATAGTTTAATAGTATTCTCTAATTTACTTTAATATAATTAACATTTACATTCCAAGTTATCTTTTGGTACTATAAGACACATAGTACTTGGGATCATTGTACTTGTAGGATGTAGAATTGTACTTGTTGGATCATTTAAATGTCATTATTTAAAGACGGTAT
>JABUQX010007513.1:0-10000 GCA_015478945.1 Trachelipus rathkii | reverse complement strand
ATAAGATCTGTATATTCAAACAAAAAATAATTGTAAGACCAAAAATACAAAAACCAATTAAAAATCTATTAGTTTTCATAAAATGACAATTAGATCAAAAAATATCATGCAATATTATGAGAGAGAGAGCAAACAAGGATAACATAGGACTTACAGAAAAAGAAAAACCATAGGTAGGTAAAGATGTTAGATGATGCAGACTGACATGGTAAGTTATAAAAAAGCTTATTGACAAAAATTACTGTAAAAAAAAAAAAAATTTTAAAATAAATATAAAAAAGAAGTTAATTTCTGATAAAAAAAAATGCCAAAATATTTTAAAGATTATAAAGAATAGAGACATTACTAAGCTACGAACGAGGGTGTATCAGATGGTAGGGAAAGCCACAGTTTTACACATGAGTATCCACCGAATGAGGCGAAATAAAACAGAGAGGCAGTGTGAGAATAACTCATCCTGCTTATCTTAACCCAGTAAAAATCCAACACAGTTTAAAAAGAAGCACGAGAAGAACAAGGATATTATCGATATGAATTAGTGAACCCTCCCACATAGATAGAGGAGGAGATAAAAATAAGCACAAATCTTACACTCTGTGTGACGCCTTCCACATGCCGAAGAAGAGCCTCAAGATATGATACCCTCGACTAGCGCTGCATCCATTTAGCAGTATTATACTCAATCACTCTTCACCCGAGGCTATTCCTTATAGTCTTAAAATGAAAAAGTAAAAAAAAAATTTAAAACTGACTTGGAGTCTCATAAGAAACGACGTAAAACTTGGTTTTGGCTCTTTGATTTTATATCATTTAATTGGGAATTTCCACGAGCTTGTTATCCTTCTAGAAGAGGCACTAGAAAACTATCGCTTAAAAATAATGCGCAAAAATATTAACTAGTATTAATAAACAAATAAAATGAAGAAGACGTTAAAAATACTGAAAAAGAGTAAAAAAAAAATCAAAAAGCTAGCGGAAGCAGTCCTAATATTAAAAAAACCAACTAACAGGTAATAAATACAATTTTTTATATTAATAAGTATATAAATAAAAATTACAATATTCAGAAATATAAGAAAACAAAACAAAAAAATAAAAAGTTTATATTGAGATATGTATTAACAAAATATTGACTTGATATTATCTTAATTATATAATCAATAGTAATCATATAGTATAAATTAGTAATCTCAATGAGAATAGGTATATAGGAGGGTGGTTTGAATATATAATATAGTGGTAGGTGAGGTGTTTTAGATTTACTGATTTACTTGATTTACTGATTTAGGAAATGTAAAAAATGCAAATTTTTTTAAAGTTTATTAAACAATAAATAAATAGAATAATTTTATTATGTATAGGTTAATAAAAACAATAATTGAAGAAGGGGATGAAAAAAATTCACATAAATATTTTTTATAGTTAAAAATGCATTAAAATTGATATTTAAAATAAAGGAAGATGCAAAATTAAATAAAAAAGATAATTAATCAAATAATATATATGACGAATCCAATTTATGATCCCAATAGTAATCCTAATAGACCCCATAAGTTAAATACCCATAGTAGGGTAGTAGTAAGGTAGAAAACTACGGGCGGAAGTTATAGGAGATTAGGCCAGGTGTGGAGGTGGGAGCTGGAGTGCAGTGATTGACCTCTGTAAAGAGTGAAAAGCAAAATTGTATGTAATAACAAACAAAGAATAAAAGAAAAATCAGAGAAAGTAGTAGATTCAAATTATTCTGATGCATTTCACGCAGAAAAATCAAATCCAAAATATATTATAACCAAAATTAAATTAGCAATTAATAAGTTAGCCGACGTTGCGCATAGCCGGACTGACGAACAGGAAAAGAATATGCTATGATTAGCGGATCCCAAAAAATTATTCGATAGTCGAATAGTGAAAAGTGACAGAAAATAGAGTTGCAAGATATTCCTGCGTGAAGAATCCGATCTGGCGCATGTCCAACAAAAGCTTAGCGGAATTGCCGAATTGCGGAATCTAACAAGAGAGAGATTGCAGGTGGCCCCCATAATGGACTGCAAGTTATGAATTACTGATTTACGATTATATACTTAGCTCCTTTATAAGTAGTATTGAGTTAATATAATATGCCAAATTTGATGGTATAAGTAGGACACTTAGAATCAGATCTAATTTTCCCCATTTTATCAATTACAGCAATTAACATTATTAAAATAAAAACAAAACAAAAATATAAATTAAATAAGTTTATTGAGTATTTAATTAGTTACAAATTATGTGACCTATAATAAATAATAGACCAAAGTACATACTGAGTATATGTGAGTTAGTATAGAGTAGTAGTTATAATTCCAAGTTTATGATAACTGATAACTGATATATCCTGATTAAGGAAGTAAAATAAATATAAAGTAAACATAAAGTATAAATCTATAAATAGTAATTAATATAGTCATATAAATAATAATACCATAAACCTGGGGCAAGAATGATATAAAGACAACCATAAAACCAAATTAACTAACTAAACAACTGTGTTTAGTGTTGCAGTACTGCAAAATTATGACCTGTTTATGCCAGAGCATAGCCGAGCATCTTACAGATTCGATCACTTATTCTGATATCAGAGTCTACCATCACACGGATGGCGTGATTACCTCCGTGCCGGCATAGGGCATAAAAGCACGTTACAAAGGTGAGGGTAGATTTTGATTTTTTTACTGATATTTTATATCCCTACAAACTGCTTTTATAAAGTGTATATTTAGTTACCAACACCTCATAAAATTTTTAAGTATATTATACAATAAAATATAAGAATTAAAATTTATTTCAGTAATAAATAAACAAAATGTTTAAAGTGAAAAAAAAACATAAAATATAAATTAAAATATTATTTTATATTAGTAATTAACTTAAATAACAAAATTAAATTAATCATTTATATATTAAAATTAAATTATAGTGTGAAAATAAAATAATAATTATAATATAAAATAAAAAAAAAAGTTATAAAAATGATAAGTGAAATTAAATATAAAAAATTTAAACACAAATTATAATTTGTAAAAAAAAAAAAATAAAAATAAAAAATAAAAAAAAATGGACTATAAATTTTATTAAAATAAAAAAAAAAATTAATTAAATTATAATTATAAGCATACCAGTATTTATAGATTTAAAATAAATAAAATAACTATTATAAAAAAAAAGCAATTATAAATAATTTGCTAAGTCAAATATATTTGAGTTCAGTAAATTTAGTTAATAGAAATTAATAATAGACAAAGAAACACGGTTATAAAAAGAAAATTGAGATTATGAGAGTGATTAAGATAGATATATGCACCAGTCTCTACAATAAAGAAATTTACGTATAACTTATTATCTTGCTTATTATATGCATATATTAAGTGCCACAAAATTTAGTCAATATGATAAACTATTAAAAATAAAAAGAAAGATATAATATAAAAAATAACTATCAAATACCAGAAATTTACAGTATAATTTATATATATATCTATTTATTAATATTAAAATTGTTATTAAAGATAAAAGGATATAGATTAATAAATTTAAATGTATAAAATGAGAGTGGTTAGACCTAAATTTCTAACTTTGCAAAAATACCTACTCTCTCTCTGTCTCGTTCTCCCTTTTCTCCAGGTTCCAATTGTTGGTTTAACAGCTAATATTCTTGCCTAAAAAAATCAATTACTTCTACTTCCACCTTCTATCTCTCAGGTCCCAAATGTTCATTTCTCACTCTTATCATTATTCTACTTCCATTTCTTTTCGATTTTATATCATAACAGAATTTTTAGAGGTGTTCCTGATTCCATACATTTTTCTTCTTTCTAACTTGGTGACCTCACCAATCCGGTAGTGTACTCTGGATATATCCGAATTTTCACCGTATATTCCACTCACTCCGATCATACTGTATCTTCAACAGACTCTGAATCCTTTACCCATAGTCCCATATGATTTCACTAGTTACTTTCTCATTAGCTGAATTATATATAATACACCTTTATCTTTACATGAGACCTCAAATAGCCCTACTACTTTTTTGAGGGGGCTCACTATATATATTATTATGCCCCCACTTATTTGGTGGACTAATTCTTGAGCTAGCTTACAGAATACCTTTACGTGATAGTTCTAGGTCTTCCAGACCTATAAATTTCACGGTCTCACCGATACCTTTCTAATAAACTTTACTTCAGGTTGATAGTAATACATATCTAAAATCAGAAATACTATATGAGTGATATAAAACCTCAAACTAAAAGGAAGTAGAGTCGGTATATATATAATATTATATATATATATATATATTGTGGGGGCTCTCGGCCTCAGGACCCGGGCGAGGTTTCATTACTTCTCATTTTGACAAGGTTGTGATAACAATCTCTTTGTATCTAGATACCGGAAATGTACTTATCAATTATCTCTTCTGCGGACAATCTGTAGAATATCTATAAACTGTAGTTTCACAATTTTGAATAGTTATAAAATTTATATATTTTTACACTAGTTTTTCTTTTTGATATATATTATATATTAATATATATATATATTAATTATATTATATTAATAATAATATATATATATATTAATAATTTTAATATATATTATATAATATATTAATATATATATATATATATATATAATTATATATATATATTATATATATATAATATATATAATATATATATATATATAATATTATTAATATAAATATTATTAAAATAGTTACAGATATATTTAATATATATTTTAACTATATATTTTATGTAATTTTATTGGCTCTCACTAATTTGGATATATATATATTCCTAGTGTATTCGATTAAATTTCTATTTACTTTCAAACTTCAAATTCTCATCATTTAATGATCCTATTATTATCAATGAGCTAATACCAAAATTAACTTATTACAAGATTTTATACCATAATTTATTATATATCCTCACAATCCCTCTTCAGTAATAATAAATTTTTACGTAATAAGCATAAAATAAATGTATTATCTCATCCCAACATATCTAACTTACTCAACTATATTATTCTATCAATTTAAATTGGATCACCAAATTGAGTCTCAATTTACTTACTTTTAAATTTATTAAAAGCTTAAAAAATTCTTATCTATCGTAGTGATCTCATTATATTTTCTATTCTCACCTTATGCCTTTAAAAGTTTTACTGCCTACTCTTTAGCTTCGTCCTAGTTATTAAAGTTATAATTTATAATTTATTTTCCAATTATGAATCCAGTCCTTCTTGATAATTTAATATACCACTGAAATTTTATTTTTTATAAAACATTTACTACTGATATTATTTATATTTCAATAATATTTTATTAACTCATCCTCTCTCAAAGTCTCTCCAAAACAGGTTATATATTATTTCTATTATTTATCTGTCCACTACAACTAATGATTTTATCACTCTTAAATAAAATATTATGTGAGGGAGTGAATATTTACTATTTAATAAATTGCTTATAAATAAATAAGAGATCATAATTCAATTTCAGTAATTTTTGTGATCTTATATATAAATCACTTACTTTTAATTACTCACCTAAGGTCATTATTTAACTATAAATACTATATGACGCAGATAGTGTGTTGCAAATCGCCATTTCGAAATCTGAGATCTTTTCCGCTTTATTATAGCTTGGCTAGTTTGGGCCCAGATATCACATTCATGCTAAATCTAATATATTATGCTCACTAATTCCTAAATTTCTCCACATTCTGCCTCATTCCACTATTACTTTCATCGTTTAGTTAAGATTTAAGGTCTAATCAGGGCATGTCGTGTATTGTAGGCTTCATAGACTCCATCTGGCTTCAAAAATTGTCTAGTGTATTACAATTTATATGAGATATTGACTGAGACTTACTAGGTGTTCATTATTAGACGAAGGTATGTCCGTAGTGTGGAATCAACCATAGGGAAATATTTTGATTTTTGTATCTAATTATTTTACCTTCTAATTTATAGTTATTTTTACCTTACCATCCTCCATTTTCTTTACCATTTCTGTTAAATTTCTCTCATGACTTTGTTTATCATTTTTAAATTTCGAACATAGCATGATCACTTTCGCATACAGTTTCGGTTATATAGCAGATTCAACATCATGATTATTAGTTCTAATGGGGTCGAGTCGGATGATTGTACAAGAATGAATAGATGTCTATTAACATAAGAAGAGCGCGCAATACCATCACCCTTCTTTCCTTTAACGCTAGGGAGTATAAGAAGATCGTAAATATCCTTCAGTGAATTCAATATTCCTGGGGAAAGGGAGTACTCCAATACAATTCCCTAGATAACCCGAAGAGCTCCCAGTAGAAGCAGAAAATATAAAAAAAATATATAGGAATTTCCCCTTTGAGATGGGTAAAGACTAATACAGGGCATCATTCTTTGTTGCATTAGACACCTGCGGAGTCAAATCTGCATCGAGAGAGAGAGAGAGAGGAGAGAGATTAAACAAAACTGAACATGTAAGGTGGGGTAGACGAGCTATTCTTTGCTCCTGGCCTATTTTGATTGATACTAATGAGTATCGGCGTGACTATTTTTAATAATGAAGCTAACCACGACTCCGACTCGACATAAATGGTTTTATTGTGGATTAATTACTGACCGCCAGCAGAAGGTTTTACACGGGGATCCGTACTAATTATATTCCCAGTATATAATCTCCACGCTCGCGGCATTGAGATCCTTACAATTTAATCCATATCTTAAGTTTCATTTATCATGCTCAACGATTTTAAAAATTTCTATTCATCACTCCGCTAACTGTACCTAGTATATTTCTGTTTATAATAGTGGTGGCCAGGATGACTTTTGCTCTCGAACGGAATTTGGTTCTGGAAAATTCCCTGTCTCTTCATCCTTCTTCCACAAACTTCATAGGTTGGAACTCCGGTCATATGGCCCCATAAAACATATGGATGTAGCTTGGTTCGCTCTCGAGAAGTATTGCTCTTTCATAAAATTTGCCGAGTAAAATACCAACCTGTTACCGAAAATGGATATTTTCGAGGGAGAAGACCTAAATCGTCCATAAAACCCTCTGTTTCTGAATCTTTAGCGAGCTCATAGGAGAATCCCTAGCTTATCCCTAGGTCTTGAAAAAGTGGATTTACGCTGCGTTGCTAAAACGTGCAATACTCTCTAACAAAAAAAATCTCCCTATAGAAGCAGAAGTTCGATTGAGAACTACGCTATCCATCTTAGCTGTCTCTTACTCGTCAGAGGCTCTGCAAAGAGTCTTGAAGAGCACCATCTCAACTGATTCCTTGGATATTAATCTCTCCTGAAGCTTGCCAATTTTGGCTACGAGTTATCATTGTGTGGATATCCTACAAAATAGCGAGCAAATACTTGTTTTTTCCTGAAGTTGCCACAAGTACAAAGTCTCTATCTTTGAGGACTGCAACTGTAGTCAAAACAACTTGTAGTATCACTGCGAGCTCTGAAGAACAACCATACATATGGGAGTAATCTATTCTTAGCACTCCGATAGTCGGCCCTACCCATATGCCTTCGCGAGGGGATACATGACTCCTATCAAAAGATTAATTTCTGTCATAAGTGCTCAGTAGCAATATTCTCTATACCAAGGCCGTTCTCTCTGGTAAGGACTAGAGCAAAACTCATAATATTCATATTAACACCAGCTTGTGTTAGCGCACCACTCAAACGTTATATTCTACCGTCCAATGCCCTGCGAACTATTTCCAAAAGACCTCCGGCGTAAAACGACCTTATGGAAGTCACGGCTCCAAGATTTGAAAAGACTGAAGAAAAGAGGGTTAAATCGGGTCCTTCAACTCTTCATTAACATTTTTTTCTCTTACGAACTTCACCGAAATATTTTTAACATTACTCTGAGCTACGTCCTGACAATTTGTTGATAAAATTTCTGCTTTCATGTTTTGTTTCTCCGCAAGACTCATTCTTCGATATTATAAACAGAGATAGTTTTCCTTTTTTATTATTATTCCCCGTATTCATATTAATTCTGCTCTTACTCTCCCTCTTTCTTTTCATTAGGTCTCTCTCTCTCTCTCTCTCTCTCTCTCTCTCTCTCTCTCTTCTCTCTCTCTCTCTCTTCTCTCTCCTCTTCTCTCTCTCTCTCTCATCTCTCTTCTCTCTCTCTTCTCTGGGAATGGGAAGGTAACCTCTACTCCTAGGATAGTAGATAAATAGATAATGTGAAAGGGAATGGTGGACAGGTTGTGAATGGATTAGATGGAGTAGATGGTTTGAATGAGAAGAAGGATGAGAGAAGAGAGAGAGAGAGAGAGAGAGAGAGAGAGAGAGAGAGAGAGGACGAAGATAACTATAACTTTCCATTCGAATCGAAGCGAAGGAATGACTAAGATGTAAGAAGAACTGAGCTATAGAACTGTATTTCATCTTAACTCATCTATTTTTACTAGCCAAGGTGAATCACTAGTTCACTCTCTACCCTCATGTAACCCCACTCTCACTTAACTAGGCTTTATTTATACCTATACCCAACCTTTTTATACCTTATCCCTATTCTTTTATCAATCTCCCAATAAATTAACCAAATCATATTCCCCAATATTTCATCCCACATTTTATAACCTCGGTTTATCCATATATATATTATATATATATATATTATATATTATATTAATATATATATATATATAATATTATATATATAATATATATAATAATAATTAATATATAATAATATATTATATATATTAATATATATATATATATATATATAATATTATATTATTAATATATATATTATACAAGAGTTGATGGGAAAAAATAGGCTATAATTCTTATTAGTTTACGCTTATAGTCGCTTCCGAAGCGAGTATATAATTTATATAACTACCAGAATAGTTAATGTAGCGGAGTAACTAGCGAGTGAC
This sequence comes from Trachelipus rathkii, assembly GCA_015478945.1. Lineage (NCBI taxonomy): Eukaryota > Metazoa > Arthropoda > Malacostraca > Isopoda > Trachelipodidae > Trachelipus > Trachelipus rathkii. The sequence goes on along the minus strand of JABUQX010007513.1, from coordinate 1,049 downwards.
GGATAAGCGTCAGGAAATTTAGGTCAGACTTGCCACGTATGCGGTATATCAAAAAAAAAAGATTTCCTGCTATAAAAGCAACTATTATCCTTGCGACCTCATTTTTATATAATTAATAAATGTTAAATACATTACTTAATTTCAAATAAGTAAATATCTTATATATATATGGATACATATATGAATTTGAAAATAGTGACCTTTTATTTTAAGTATAACTTAGATTTATCCCATATTTAGTACTAAGACCATTGCTGTAAGTATTTTTAATATTATAATAACTAATTAAGGTACGTTTAGTCAATAAACTTTTAAATTCTTAATAAAAATAATAAGGTAATTATGTACATATATCCAAATAAAATAACATTTAAATATAGATTATTATAGATTTAAATTATGTGCATGCTTTCATTGATTCAATCATCATTAATAACATTTATTAAAATACATTAGAATTTTTATAACTATAATAACTAAATAGAATCCCATATCTAAATCAAATTTCTGAGGTGAATTTTGATAATTAAATTAAATAATAATATAATAATTAAAATTAATTAAATATATATAATAATAATATAATTAAATATATATATATATATATAATTATAATTAATATAATAATTAATAAATTAAATAATAATATAATAATAATATAATAAATAATATATTAATAATAATAAATTAATAAATATTATAATAATATATAAATAATAAATTAACATATTTTTTAAAGTATTACCTCTTACATACAAATTATTTTTCTATCATTTCTTATTAAAGAATTTATCTAACATATTATCATAACAATTTTTGGATTTTGATCCATTTATGAAATTAGGGTTTCACGATTATATATTATTATTATATATATTAATATATTAGTTATATATATATAATATATATATCTATATATATATATATATATATATATAATATATAATATATATATAAAATATATATATTAATAAGAATATTATATATATATATTTTAAATATATAATATATAATATATATATATATCACCTAGATAATAATATCCTCTT
>JABUQX010007512.1:27500-34902 GCA_015478945.1 Trachelipus rathkii | reverse complement strand
ATGGCTGCTGGCTATTGGTTACTAGCAGCATATAAGTAGTAGCTGCGTTGCCCGATACCCTTTCGGATACTTAGCGGTCATTGCTTTAAACTTCGGGAATAATCAGCGCAGCGTGATAAACCGATCACAGTGTTTTGGTGATCGTAGTATTTCTGGTGCTAGCCCCTGAGTATTTAGTTGCTGGATGTTCGCGTTTATACTCTTTTGGTTTTCTCCAAACTGAGTTGTTTCCGTCGACTCAGGTATCGATGCGAGAGCGCGCGCGCTGCAGCACACACATTATACCATTACGTCGAATTGAGTCGATCTCGCAAGGGATCGTTTACGCACTCCGACTTTCGCTGCTCCACCGATTCGCCTTCCGACTCCGAACTTGTCAGTATCTCGCCAAAATTTGGAGGATGGTTGATGATGATGTAACCCAGGGCCGGTTGTCTCACCATCCTCCCCGAGTGACCACTCATGTACCAAATTCGATCGTGGGCGCCGAGCCTTGCAGGATTGAGCCAGTTTCTAGAAAGAAAGGCATTGAGTTCAAGGAGTTGGTTTCCAGTACCGGTGCTGAGCCAGCAAGTTTAGCACAAACAGCCGTATAACAACAATATTGGCGTGCTTATATATGTTATTGATCTGTAGATTTCGAAAATAATGGTTTCAGAACCATCAAGAAAAAAAATAATAATGTAATTCTCTTATTTGTTATAACTTAGGCGAATGATGTTTACATACCTCTAAACAGTAAATCAGCAACAAACCACTCCAACCTACATAGTCACCTGATCAGATCCATTGATCTGGTTGATTCATTGATCTATTGACTATTGATTAAGGTCGCCTTTACACTGTCATGTTTTGCTGTTTCCTAAATCAGTAAATCAGTAACAAACCACCCAACCTTACATATCTGTCCATCTCTGATCCACATCTATTGATCTGATCTATTGATCTATTGATCTATTGATTGATGTCAAATTTTTACTAAAATTGTCACGCTTTACATACCCTAAAGCAGTAAAGCATCCTCACCACCTCCTGACCCATCATGACTATTGATCTATTGATCTATTGATCTATTGATCTATTACTAAGGTCAAATTTTTGCCAGGTTCAAACATGTTTTACATGCTTCTAATCAGTAAATCAAGCCATCTAACCTACACCCTCCTGACCCATCATGATCTATTGATCTATTGATCTATCTATTGATCTATATCTGTTGATTAAGGTCAGCTTTACTGTGCTCGCCTGGGCCATACTTAAATCAGTAAATCAGTAAATCGCCATCCACCCACCCCGACCCATCATGACCCATGATCTATTGACTATTGATCTCATCTATTGATCTATTGATTCGTAATTCTTACTAAAATTGTCATGTTTTTACATGTTCCCAAATCGTACCAGGTCAGTTATCCACCCACCCTCCCGTCCAATCACATGATCTATTGACCCATTGACCCATTGATCTACATCTATTACCCAGATAAGGTCAGTACTCAAAAATTAAACATAAGTTTTACATAAATTTCTAAATCAGTAACCCCTGGCGTTCATTCTGATCTGCCGATCTATTGATCCATTGAGGTCACTTGATAAACATAACATAAAATATAACAAAGTTTTATCCAAAACAAAGCTTACTTAGCACCATCTGAACTATGAATATAACCATTAACGACAAATCCTGAACAGGAATGAATCAATAACGCCAGTTCCATTTTAACAACAGTAGCACCAACAGCAACTAAACGTACTTATTCACACTTTGTCAAACATGTCCTTAACATGACAATGTTAATTTACATTTAACAGGTAAATATTTAACAGGCCTCTACCATACCTGTACTCATCACAGACCAGCGATGCTACGTAACAAAGCTTCACATTAATGTTAACATAACATACGTTAGAACCAAGAATATAATGGTCAACGACAGCCTCTCGACACATCTTGCCAGCAATAAATCGTTAATCATTAACAAAGGTCCAAACTAATCAACAGTAAAAGTAACTAACAAGATCAAAAACATAACCCACTCACACTTTATCACACATATCACCAACATGACACATACCCTTACATTAACATAGTACATTTACCAAAATTTATCATACCTACCTAACCATCATAATACCTAACAGATAAAGATAAACAACCCTCAGTAAAGTTAAACTATGAACATCTTAACACACAACAATAAACAGCCAGTCACAACAACTTACTCAATGTTAACATAAGAGTGGCGTTCAAATAGTAAGAACATTTTTATCCAAACATAACATAAAATAACAAAGTTTAACCAAACATAACATAAAATAACTTGAATAAAATATCGCAGTAAATTGTACAGTTTAATGATTTTTAAAGCTGTAAATCGCAACAGTAAATCAAACCATTTTCCGCTTCCTTCCATCCACATGACCTTTATTTCCATTGACTACGTCACAGGCTGAAAGCTCGACTAAACATGTAACGTAAAACAAGTTCTTGTATACTGTCCACGACAGCGCGTTGAAACGTAGCAAAAGCTTTTTGTTACTGCTAACCTGAACTAAGAATAGTAATACAACGACAGTTCCACCATTAATCACACGTACGAATAGTTCATTTCAACACAACAAAACTCAGCGTTATAACACCGCCGCGTGTACCCCGCTCACGTTCTCTTTTTCAGCTATATCCTAACATATCACAGCCACTTTTTATTAACGCTATTGATTTAGTACGTATTTGAGTATTCCTTTGGGTAGGTGATAATTAAGGTAAGATGTTTATATACATCGACTAATGAATATATGTTATCATAACACGTTTTCATTATTAATAAAGACATAGCATCATAGCGAAATCCAAGAAATGGTCGTACTAACGACAGTCTCAACATATCTTGTCAGCACTGACAAACAAGTTAACATAACAGTGTTCCACACTTCACACAGTAGTAACTAGTATTAGTTAAACGCGTGTTCCATTCCTACTTTTTCAAAGCATACCCTATAAACGTTAGTTTTTATTGACACGCATAACGTAAATCTCTATCATAACCATACCCACATACACTGGAATGGGTCAGTAAACATAACAAAGTTTTATCCAAACATAACATAAAAATATGCCTGAATAAAACATAAAATTGTACAGCTTTTACTGATTTGCTGGTGCAACAACAGTAAATCAAACCATCAACCCCCTTCCTATCCTCCTCAACATGGCCTGATTCATTGACTATTGATTCATGTCAGCATTTTTCGAGTAATACTGACCAAATATAACACAAAAAATAAGTTTTATATACAATCATCATATAATGCTAACGTAACAGTTTTTACATTAATAAAGCTGGTCGCAACATGTCGCTGGGTAACGCCATACGTGCCGAATTACTAATAGCCAATCAGCTTCCGCACTTAACAGTGGGGGCCTACTGTATTAAAACGTGGGCCTATCTCACTTTTCTCAACATACAATGTGCTAATTTACATTAACATCGCATGATTTAACAAAATTTGCTATGCCCGGGTTCGATGACAGCGGTCGCAACTTGGTCAAATCGAAATTTAAATAACTTCTCGTGGTTAAAAAATTATAATAACCTCATCTAAATATATCTCTCACTGCAAAGACAACAAAGTCCTCAAACATAAAAATAAGTTCTTTACATACTAACCTAGCTGAGCGGGCAAACAAAGTTTAACATCAATAAGTTTCGACACAACATAATTCCAACCATCGTACAATGCAACACATGCGTACTTTCAATATCATGAGTTCTCTGGTTTATCAATGGTAAAAGTAGTTATCGCTGGCCAGTGTCTTCTGCAAAAGTAGCTGCCTCCATATATCACTGATATGCCATTTTCGGCATAACAGCGCAGGTAAAGAATGGCTGAACAACAAAATAGTGACAATACCCATCAAACCATGAATTGGTCTTCGTCGTGTCGTTCGTCCGAGATAATTTACTATGAACGTGAACATTAGCAACCAGGCAAATCACAACTAAACTTATTCTAGGCCTCACGTTTTTAACACATCATCGTCAGTTAACGCAGTAATATCTTCCTAGGTTAAGTTTTGGTTGAGTAATGTTAGGTTTGCCTGAGAATTTTGCTAATGTCTACGTTTATTCATAGCTCAAATGATGTTATACTCGAGACGAATGACACTTTGATGAAGATAGTGTCAATTCATAGTTCACGATGTCGGTATCTTTGATAGATTGGTCACTTTGTTGAGGGATTTTGTTAGATAATACGTCTTTACCTGTTGCTGATATGCCGGAAAAGTGGTAGCATATCGAGTATTGTATGACCTGTTAGCTACTTTACCTTTGATAAGTATTGTATGACTTGTTAGCTACTTTACCATTGATAAGTAGGGAATTTTCATGATGTTAGAGGATTATTCATACGCTTGGTATGTTAAGTTTGCATTTGTACATTATATTCTTAGTTCAGGTTATGATATGTCGGCTTTATTGATGTTAAAACTTTGTTGCGTAAGCATATATTCGTAGGTCAGTATATAAAGAACTTATTTTTATGTTTGGTTAAAACTTTGTTGTCTTTGCAGTTATTCGTTGGGGATTATGATATTTAGACGAGGTTATTATGAATTTTTGTTAAATATTACGAAGTTGATGTAAAAATTTCGGTACGTTAGGATTATATTCGCTGTCAGTATGCTGATTAGACCCGGTTATGCTAAATTTTTTGTTAAATATTACGATGTTAATGTAAAATTAACATTGATATGTTAGAGATATGCTTGAAAAAGTGGGAATAGGTTACGTTTTGTATGAAGTGTTAGGTACTTTACTGTTGTTAAGTGCGGAAGTTTGTTAATGTTAGTAGTTTATTCGTACGTATGGTATGTTAGGTTTGTCGTTGTACATTATATTCTTAGTTCAGGTTATGTTATGTTAGCTTTATTAATGTAAAAACTTTGTTACGTTAGCATATATTCGATGGTTAGTATATAAAAAACTTATTTTTGTGTTATATTTAGGCGAAATGATACTCGACATATGACATGAATCAATAGATCAATAGATCAAAGGTTCATGGTGGGAGGAGCGGGGAGGGGTTGATGGTTTGATTTACTGATTTACTGATTTACTGCTTTAAAATCAGTAAACTATTACACTTTACTATGATATTTTATTCAAAGAACTTATTTTTATGTTATGTTTGGATAAAACTTTGTTATGTTTACTGTTATTCGTTGGTCTGTATGATAATTAGACATGGTTATGATAAATTTTTTGTTAAATATTTCTGTGTCAATGTAAAAATAACGTTTATATGTTAGAGATATGCTTGGAAAAAGTAGGAATAGGTTACGTTTTGTAGGCAATGCTAGTTACTTTACTGGTGTTAAGTGTGGAACTTTGTTAATGTTAACTGTTTATTAGTGCGTAAGTTGTGTTAAGTTTGTCGTTGTACATTATTTTCTTAGTTCATATGATGCTATGTTAGCTTTATTAATGTGAAAACATTGTTATGTTAGCATATAAAGAACTCATTTTTGTGTTATGTTTATCCGAAATGATACTCAAAATGCGACGTAAATCAATAGCGTTAATGTAAAATTAACAATGATATGTTAGAGTTATGCTTGAAAAAGTGTGAATAGGTTACGTTTTGTACGCTGTGCTAGGTACTTTAGCGGTGTTATGTATGGAATTTTGTTAATGTTAGTAGTTTATTCGTACGTGTGGTGTGTTAGGTTTGTCGTTGTACATTATATTCTTAGTTCAGGTTATGTTATGTTAGCTTTATTAATGTAAAAACTTTGCTACGTTAGCGTATATTCGACGGTTAGTATCCAAAAAACTTATTTTTGCGTTATGTTTAGTCGAAATGATACTCGAAATATGACATGAATCAATAGATCAATAGAATAAAAGGTCATTGGACGGATGTAGAGTAAGTGTATAGACTACATATTGATTTAATGATTACTGATTTACAGCTTTAAAATTGTTAACTATTACAATTTACTATGATATTTTATTCAGAGAATATTTATGTTATGTTTGGTTAAAACCTATTTTTATGTTATGTTTGGATAAACTTTGTTATGTTTGCTACTATTTGGGTTTTACTTCCCTTGTACTTTATTGAATAAGTTGTTAGTGATAGCTGTTTATTCGTCTGGTTGTTGTTGTGTGTTAAGTTTGTTATGTTCATAGTTTAGCTTTACTGAGGGTAAAACTTTACTTTGTTTGTCTTTATCTGTTAGGTATTATGATGGTTAGGTAAGGTTATGATAAATTTTTGGTAAATATTACTATGTTAATGTAAATTTAATATTGTCATGTTGGTGATATGTGTGATAAAGTGTGAGTGGGTTATGTTTTTGTATGCCTTGTTAGTTACTTTTACTGTTTATAAGTTTGGACCTTTGTTAATGTTAGCAGTTTATTCTTGCTTAAGATGTGTCAGATTTGTCGTTGTGTATTATATTCTTAGTTCTAGCAATGTTATGTTAGCTTTATTAATGTGAAAACTTTGTTACGTTAGCATACTTTCGCTGGTCTGTATGATAATTACATTAGGTTATGGTAAATTTTTGTTAAATATTACCTTGTTAATGTAAAATTAACATTGTTATGTTAGAGACATGTTTGATAAAGTGTGAATAAGTTACGTTTTTGGGTGTTATGTTAGTTACTTTACTGTTGTTAAGTATGGAACTTTAACGTTAACCATTTATCTGTTTAAGATGTGTTAGTTTGTCGTTGGGTTATATTCAGTTCAGATGAAGCTAAGTAAGTTTTATTAATGTGGAAACTTTGTTACGTCAACATATATTGAATGATCTTTGTATAAAGAACTTGATTTTATGTTATGTTTATCCAAAATGATACTCGAAATGTGACTTGAATCAATAGATCAATAGATCAATAGATCAAGAATGGACAGGAGGGTGGCTGGATAGTGGTTTGATTTACTGATTTACTGATTTAGGGTATGTAAAACATGACAATTTTAGTACAAAATTTGACCTTAATCAATAGATCAATAGATCAATAGATCAATAGATCAATAGATCATGATTGGACAGGAGGGTAGGTTGGATGGCTTGATTTACTGATTTACTGATTTAGGGTATGTAAAACATGACAATTTTAGTAAAAATTTGACCTTAATCAATAGATCAATAGATCAATAGATCAATAGATCAATAGATCATGATGGGACAGGAGGGTAGGTTGGATATTTGAGTACTGATTTACTGATTTAGGTATGTAAAACATGACAATTTTAGTAAAAATTTGACCTTAATCAATAGATCAATAGATCAATAGATCAATAGATCAATAGATCATGATGGGTCAGGAGGGTAGGTTGGATGGCTTGATTTACTGATTTACTGATTTAGGGTATGTAAAACATG
>JABUQX010007512.1:17500-22500 GCA_015478945.1 Trachelipus rathkii | reverse complement strand
ATTATAAGGGCTTAGATTATAATGAACAAATATAAACTTCCTTTGCCTTTATGCTCATCAGCTGATATATAAATGTAAATTGCGGTGATTTTGATGTCATCACACATGTGAAAGACTACTACTATTAGTCTTTCTATTCGCATTTGCTGAGCATAAGGTATCTCCTATAGAACTCGTAATATTGCAGCATCAACCATATTCTGAAATAAATTTCATTCCGTATGTCCTATAGAACTTTGGAACATTTGCACCATAAACCATATTCTGCAAAAATTCTCATTCTCGGATCTCCTATAGAACTTTGGAACATTTGCACCATCAACCATATTCTGCAATAAATTCTCATTCTCTTCAGGAAAAAAAAACATTATAAGCAGATTCAAATTTCAATATAGTGGACCTCGACATACGATGACCCAACTTACGAGATTTCCGAGATACGAGTTGCAACTCGGTCGATTTTTTGCTTTGAATTGCGAGCCAAAATTTGAGGTACGAGCTGCCGCTAGAGATTTTCATAGTTTATTGAAAGGAAGCACCCAGAAAAAGTTGCAACTGGTTGTGCATCGAAGCCTTATTTAATGACACTTGCGTAATTCATTTACGAATCATTTTGAAAGGGGGGAAGAAACAAACTTCCTTGGACAGGTGTTACTAGAAACGGCCTGCAAGTGTAAGTGAGGAAAGCGTATCGAAAAAGCCAAAAACCAGTGAAGAAAATTAAGTTAAGCTCAAATTGTCTGATATCCAATGTAAATATACACTTTATAAAACCAGTTTGTTTTTTTACATTCTCTATATTATGTTTTATTACATATTTGTTATTATATAAATACTTTTCTTATTTAAAAACACCGTAAAAAAAAAAAAACAAAAAAATACTGGGATGACATTTTCGGGCCTGCGAATATTTTTGTATTTCGTATTTATTTTCAATGAAAAAAAATTGATTTGATATTAGCGAGCCGGAGCAATTTGAAGTTACGAGCCCAGCAATGCGAACAGAATTAAACTCGTAAAGTCAAGGGTACTACTGTCATATTGCATTTTTGAAAAGAGCCGACCTTCATTTCTTAGAATCTTATATAGTTGACAACGACGTTTACAGTGCCGGAGGGAAATGCAAAATCAGAAAGCAATTGCTATCATGAACTTCAGAATATGGGCCTTAATAATGAGTATAGGAGTTTAAATTTACCCAAAATTCAGTTAGTCAACAAGAAAATAAAATGCTTATAGATTTGTACTGGTTATTTTAGAACAATAATTAAATTCCGCCTCAAGAATAGAGGTCCTTTACACTATTAATATATATATATATATATTATATATATATATATATATAATATATATATATATATAATATCATATATATATATATATATATTTTTATTATATATATATATATATATATATATAGTATATATATTATATATATAATATATAATATATATATATATTATATAATATATATATATTTAATATAAAGTCATAAAGATTGAAAAAAGTTTGGAAAAGAAATGCCTTATATATATATATATATATATATATATATATATATATATATATATTATATATATATATATATATATATATATATATATATATATATATTGTATATATATATATATATATATATATATATATATATATATATATATATATATATATATATATATATATATATATATATATATATATATATAATATATATATATATATATATATATTATAGATAGATATATATATAATATATATATATATACTGTATATATAAACTCATAAAGAGTGAAAAAGTTTGGAAAGAAATGCCTTTATTTTAGTAGTATCATACACTGTGAATTCAAGAAAAAAACAAAAAAAAAACAAAAACAAAAAAATAAGAATATAAATTCGAATGGATACAAAATAAAGTCTTATCACCTCTGACACAGAGACAAAAGTCATTTAAAAAGGGGCTTTTGAGTTATTAAGTTTCGGAAGTATTGAATACATTGCAAAGTCGGGGTCGAAAAGCCAATCCTTATATACAATAAAACTGATCGCAAACTTTATTTTCTTTGTAATGTTTTTTAAAGAATAAATTATAAAAATAAAAAAAAATATATTTACCAAATATTATATATATATATATATATATATAATTATATATATATATATATATATATTATATATATATATTATATATACTTTATATATATATATATAATAATATATATAATATATATATATATATATATTATATATAATATATATAATCGATAATGTTTATCAAAACCTTTTAACAAAGAGAATCTGTGTTAGATGTTTTTATCGACTGACGGAATCACCTCATAGCGTGGTGATGGGAAGCAAGCCAATCTTCAGCACCTACACAGCACCGCTCCTCACCTCTCCGCACGCACTGGGCCCGATGGCGCAAAGTTGTATTATGTACATAGATCATAAGCAACCAAAACAAATAATGAAAAAAGCAAAAGACAACAGCGCTGGGCGACAGAAAGAGTGCAAGAAGCAGTCAAGAGAAAAATGAAATGTTTTAGAAGATGGATGAAGACAAGAAGAATGGAGGATAGAGAAGCATATATAACTGTGAGAAATGAAACAGAGAGAATAAAAAGAATGGAAAAGGAAAATACATGGGAGAAGATTGGTAGAGATCTGGAAGAGGACCTTGCGGGTACTAGAAAATTGATATTTAATATGGCAAAAAACTATAGGAAAGGAACAGCACCTCCAACATATGCAATAAAGAATGAGAATGGAACGTTGTTAACGGACCCGAAAGAGATTGGAGAAAGATGGAAGAATTATTTTGTTGATTTGCTGAATATACCAAATGATGTGGAGGAGGAGGATATGCATGAAGTGGATAACCATGGGGAGGTGGTGGAGGACGAGTGGCAGATCACGGACGAAGAAATGGCATACGCCTTGGGGAAGATGAAAAACGGGAAAGCACCGGGTGAAGATATGATACCGGCGGAAATCTTGAAGAATGTGGGAGGAGAAGGAACTGTATGGATGAAAGAATTAATGAATAAGTGCTGGCGAGAAGAAAGGACACCTAAAGAATGGAACAGATCAGTAATATGCCCAATTTTTAAAAAAGGGGATAAGGCAGACTGTAGAAATTACAGAGGAATTGCTTTGACACCACATATCGCAAAGGTATATGAACGAATATTAGAAAAAAGATTGAGAGAGAGGGTAGAAGATAAAATGGACGAGTGGCAACATGGCTTTAGGCCAAATAGATCAACTATTGATTTGATATTCGCTTTAAAGATGGTATGTGAAAAGGGTTGGGAATTTAACAGAAAAATGTATTTGGCATTTGTAGACCTGGAGAAGGCTTTTGATCGTATACCGAGAGGGGTCCTGTGGAATATACTTAGAACGAGAGAGTATGGAATACCGGAAAAACTAAGAAAAGCAATAAAGAGCACTTATACGAATAGTTTATGCAAAGTGAAGACCCAGATGGACGATGGAGATTGGTTTGAGGTTGATACGGGGGTGAAACAGGGTAGTGTTCTCTCTCCGATTTTGTTTATCCTGTTCATGGATTATTGTGGAAAAATGGTCCAGAGACGAGTGGAGGGAACTGTCTTTGGATACGCAGATGACCTTGCGTTGGTGGCGGAATCAAGAGAGGCTCTGCAGAGATTTATTGCAGTGTGGGATGAGGAGTTGAGGGAGAGAGGAATGAGGATAAATGAAGAGAAGACTGAGGTGATGTTGATAAGTAAAGAGGAGGAGGAAGTGAATATTAGAGTGAGGGATCAAGAATTGAAGCAGGTTGATCAGTTTAAATACCTTGGAGTTTGTTTCGGGACGGGAAATGTTATTAACATAGAATTGAATAGTAGAATAGAAAAGTTTAATAATACATTAAGATTGCTATATCCGTTAATACGAGACAGAAATGTCCCTCGAAAGGTGAAAATAGTAATATACGTGTCTATTCTACGACCTATACTAACGTATGGTTGCGAAGCATGGGCTTTAACTACAAAAACTAAGAGTAGGATACAAGCGTGTGAAATGAGGGTGTTAAGATCCATAAAGGGAGTTACGAGGAGGGATAGAATGAGAAATGATGATATAAGAGAGGAGCTGGGGGTGGAGAGTATACTGGGTTTTATTGAAAAGGGACAGCTACGATGGTACGGACATATGATGAGGATGAATGAGGATAGATACCCGAAGAGGTACTACAGATGGAGGCCAGATGGAAGACGCAGTGTAGGTCAGCCAAGAACCAGATGGAGTGATAACGTGAGGGCGGCCATTGAGAGAAGAGGACGTGGGATGGAGGAGCTGGAAGAATCAGGTATCTATGAGGACCGAACGCGGTGGAGGGGTTTCGTCCAGAACATCTGACAAGCGTTCACGCTTTAAGGAGTTGCGTGAGAAAAAAAGGGGAAATATATATATATATATATATATATAATATATATATATATATTATATATATTATATATATATATATATATAATATATATATATATATATATTATATATATATAATATATATATATATTATATATCATGAGTCTTACTTGTCTGGAAATATTCGTTTATGCTATCCTATGAATCAAAAAAACTGAAGCATTTATTTTTAAATCTGCTTTTTGCGTCGCTTTTATTTCATTATTGAATACTGTTTACAATAAAGAAATTTAATTGGCAAACATAAGAAGATTTTATTCAATACTTCTTTCAAAATTTCTAAATATGTTTATAATCTATTCTATTCAGTTTTGGTAACAGGTAAAAATATTAACTGATTATATTGCACATAAAGAAAATTCTGAATATGAATAGATTATAAACATAATTTAGAAATTTGAAAGAAGTAATGAAAAAAATCTTCTTATGTTTGCCAATTAATTCTTTATTGAAAACCAGTATTCAATATGAATAAAGCACGCAAAAAAGGCAGATTTTAAAATTGATGTTGCATCAAAAGGATTTGATAAGGAAGAAAAATAAAC
>JABUQX010007512.1:7500-10000 GCA_015478945.1 Trachelipus rathkii | reverse complement strand
GAGCCCTCATTGTTTTTCCGTTTCCTTCAATGTCATATGTCATTCCACCTGCAATCACCTTGGTTTGAGACTCCACATGTACGTTTGGGTCTCCTACACCTCTTAACCTCATTCATCCTTTTTGTTACTTCAGGTGCTAATCCTTCTAAACTGTGCTTCTTCAATCAGCAATATTGAGCCCCACTATCTACTATGGCATCATATTAACATTATTTAATTTTATCATGAATCGCAACAATGGTGTTATATTAAGACCTTGCCTACCTTGATCTTGGCTTCTTCCTTCTGCGTGGTACACTCCTGTTGTTGTGTTGGTTATGTCCAACTTTATTCCTTGTCTTAGGCATCCTTTGTGGTAGCTCGATTGTGGTATTTTCAGCCTGCTTACTTACAAATTCTTTGGCTTCTGGGTCCAACACCACACAACCTTGATTGACCGGGCTGGCTCCTGAAAAACTCATTATGGCTTCTGTGGATCGCTCCGACTTGTTCCCGGCAGCATGGACGGAGCGGATTCGTTTCCCGAAACTCGTTGTGTCTTCCTCTTCTTTTTCCATTCCTCTATCTCTCCTCTTAAGGGACAAGTGTCTCTCCAGTGACCTGTTTCTTCACACAAGAAACATCTCCTTTCAAAGGGTCTTCCTTCCTCCTGCTCTTGTCTACTTGTGTGCTGCCGTCTGTAGTTGTTTCGAGGACCACACTCCCTTGTCTGATGCTCATCACTACCGCATCTTAAGCACCATCCTCTGAACCTCCAACAATCTCGTTTCATATGTCCTATTTTGTTACAACAATAACACTTTGGCCTCTCATTTTCATATGATCCTCTATTTGTTCTTCTTGTACCTAAATCTCGCTGGTACACCACTGGTTTACCATATCGCACTTTATCTGCATATGTTTTCCTTTCATCTCCCTCATTTTGTAGGGTTGCCCATATTGGAATAGCCTCGTCCCTTGATTCCTCTTCATGGTCATCTAGTTTGTCTTCGTCCTGTGCCCAGTTCAATATGTCCTTCCAGCGGACCTTAGCACTTTCTTTTTCAATCCTCCCATTCTTATTTTTTGAAAAAAAAAAAAAAAAACTTCTAAAGTGGGATGAAAAGTGGTTTTTAAAAATTGTTTTTTTAACACTTGCTTGTCCCTATCCTCTTCTTTGGTAGCTGCTTCATATGTGGTTTGCACCCTGAGTGCAAATTCTGCTAACTTTTCATGTTTCCTCATCTCCATTCTCCAGAACTCCTTCTGCAGATCTATTTGTTCGCTCTCTTTTTCTTCCTTGCACCAACTCTTTAACCTGGCTATAATGGTACTATAATTTATTTTAGCCCTATAAATACTATAATAAGTTCTCAAAACTGGGCCCTCCAAAAAATTTCTTAGCTCTACTACCCAGCGGTTCTTATCCTTTCCTAATTGTTCCCTTGCATACCTTTCGAAATCTTCTAGAAAGGCATCAAATTTCTGCACTTTCTCCTTTCCATACTTTAGGGGTTTTACCGCCTTTACATTAGCCCTACTAAATGACTTCATGACTTCTATCATTTCTCCTGCTAATATAATAAAAATCCTGCTTAACCGCTTTTCTAGATATTCTTACTCCCGACTCCTCTAATTCTACGAGCTTTTCAAACCATTTTTCCATCTCCCTTCTGTCTGTCTCACTTTCAGCTTCGGATTCTTCTCTTCTGTTAGACTGTTTTCTACTGTATACTTTCTGTCCGTTTCTCTTTTTCTGTTTTTCCTCTTTTTAGTCTTCTTTTTACTTTAGTTTTGTCAGAGTC
This sequence comes from Trachelipus rathkii, assembly GCA_015478945.1. NCBI lineage: Eukaryota > Metazoa > Arthropoda > Malacostraca > Isopoda > Trachelipodidae > Trachelipus > Trachelipus rathkii. Next base: position 8,216 of record JABUQX010007512.1, on the reverse strand, counting down.
GGTTTCGTCCTCAAATGGGTCACTCATTTCTCTATCATAGCCACTCTCCTCATCAGTATAATATTTGCCTTCTTTTCCTTGACACTCCTCTTCCTTAACACTCTGTGCTTGTTGCAGTTTCCACTTTTGAAACGCCTGTTCCTCAATTTTGACCCTATTTCTCTGTCTGCTATTGCAAGCTTCTCTATTACTTATCTACAACCATTAACTTCTGTTACTTCTTCCTTTGTCCCTTCACCTCCTTTTCTGATTTTCAAAGCTTAGGACCACTTCCTTTCAATTCTGGTCACCAATTGGTCCACCATTCAGATTTTCCCCTTTACTTACGGCATTCTGAAATCTTTTCAAAAGCTCTATGCACTCTGATTTTCCATGGGATTTTCACTCCCTTCGGGGAATTGACTTATCAGTTCTTGTCCATTATCCTTACCACTCATAGGAAAAACAAGAAGCAGAAAAAAAAAATATATGGCTTATACCTCAAATATGGCACCATATATATATTAAAAAACACGTAAAGGGGAAAAAAGTTGTACTCAATAATATTCTTATAAAAAAAAAAAAAAAAAACTTACCACTAATAATTTTAATTTCTTTATGGACCAATTTTTTATATATCCTTCCCTTATTTGCGATGAGAAATCCGGAAAAAAAATGAACAAATTATGTCCTCTTTTCTCCTTTTCTCCTTTATTTCCTTCCTTCTTCAATAAAAA
>JABUQX010007511.1:0-42981 GCA_015478945.1 Trachelipus rathkii | reverse complement strand
AGAGCCTTCGTTCAGTCCTCAATTTGGGTGTGGAAGGGTGTTAGAATGTATGATAGGAATGATTTGATTTTTTATGATTTGATTTTTTGTGGCCAATCTAAAAAGAGTTTGAGAGGATTGGTAGAGGGATTTGGCAGGGTGTTTAAAAGGAGGAGATTGAAAGTAAACGTAGATAAGAGTAAGGTTATGATTGTGAGTGAGGACAGTCCTCGGTGTGAAGTTATGCTGGATGGTGAGCAACTGGAGCAAGTGTCGGAGTTTAAATATTTAGGATATATGTTAGATGAATAGGGAACGGAAGATGCAGAATGTAGTAGTAAAGTTGTGAATGGTAGGAAGGTGGCTGGTGGATGTAAAGGAACTAAGTGTTGAGTGCGCTAGGGTATGTTGTTACCTGTGTTAATGTATTGTAGTGAAACTATGATCTGGATTAAGAGATATAGTACAATGTGTTCATATGGACAATGTTACGGGCGTGTTAGGTGTGAGAAGAATTGATAAAATGAGGAATGAACGCCTTAGGGAGTTGTGTGGTGTGAAGAAAGGAGTAAATGAAAGAACAAATGAAAGAACATTGAAATGGTTTCGTCATGTGGATGGGATGGATGATAGTCGGTGGGTTAAGCGGATATATAGTGGTGAGTGTGTTGGGAATAGACTTACTGGGAGACTGAAGAAAAAGTCGATTGAGTCAGTAAAGGAATGCCTGGAGAAGGGGAATATGAGTTTGGCAGAGGCGAGAAGAAAGGTACATAATAGGAGTGACTGGCGGGGTTTTGTTGGGGTATGATTGTGTCCAACCTGGGCCAAGGGATGAACCCTACATTGGCGAAATGCCATAATAAGGGTCCGTCGCTGTCTCGTGAAGCCCTGAGGTGGATTTTTCTAACTGCGACGAGTTCTCCCTAAAAGGTATAAAGGAGGCGGTAAGGCTGGTTTTTTTTCAACTTGCGTCATATTCTTCTACTTTTCTGTTTCTGGTGCATGTTACGCACCTTACCCCCAGTCTTGGGGAGAGAAGGTGATATATATATATATATATATATATATATATATATATATATATATATATATATATATATATATATATATATATATATATATATATATATATACTAACTACTATATATATATATATATATATATATATATATATATATATATATATATATATATATATATATATTTTTTTCTTCTCCCCCCCCCCCCACCCCATCGCAAGGAAGCTGGCCACCCTGGCCGGGCGGGCCCAGAGGTCCAGCAACTTCTCGATGCCACAGCTTCTTCTTTGGGCCTCCAGGTCCGGACAGTGGAGCAATAAATGCTCTGCTGTCTCTGGACGCACTCTGCAGCGTGGGCAGTTTGGGGATAGGGTTTCCCCGATCTTGAATCTGGCCCTATATTCTTGTAATGCTGGATGGTGGCCGCACCTCAGTTTAGCTAGATGTGCCTGCATAGTTATAGAGAGAGTGTTTTTTTCGTTTGAAATTTGTGGTGGATTGTTGTTTATTTATTTTATTTTGTGTGTGTTCCAGTTTGTGATCTACCGGGTAGCATGGTGTGAATGTGTTTGTTTGGGAGGTTGCTGTGGTTGAGGGGGGATGGAGTTAAGATTTCTTTGTAATTGCAGTGGAAGATTTAGGAATCTTTAGACGTTGTTTTGTTGGGTTAGATAGATATGGATAGCAAGGATGAGAAGGTGTGGTGGTTTTTGCGTAGAATTGTGTACCTATGATGTCTAGGTGTAGACATGTATAGTGTATGGGGATAATGTTTGTTTCATTGTGTAGGTGTTGTTGTGGGGTTGTAGCTGTGCAGTGTGTAATGATTCTGAGACCTGTTTTGTAGCTGTTGTAGATTGATTTAGGTTGGTGTTCGATAAGTGTGAGATCCATGCTTGATGCGTAGTTGAGTATTGGTCTTATGAATTGTTTGAAAATGGTTATTAGGTCTTTATATTGTTTATGTTTAAATTTGCTATTATTTTTAAGTTGTTTAATTTTCTGTTCACTGATGATATGGTGTTTTGGGTATGCTTTAAGAATGTTAGATGTGTGTCTATGGTTAAACCTAATATTTTTGGTGTTTTGTTTAGTGGTATTAGAGTATTGTTTAGTAGGATATTGGGGTGTGAGTTAGCTAAATGTTTGTCCATAGTGATTAGAGTCACAGAGGACTTGTTTGGAGATGCAGTAATTCTGTTGTTGTTTAACCAAGTTTGTATTTGTTCTATATATTCTTGTGTTAGTTGGGTGGCTGTTTCTAGGTTTTTGGTGAGTGGTTGCTATTGTTATGTTGTCTGCGTATGTTGTGATGTTTGTGTGTGTTGTGGCTGGAGTTGGTAAGTCTTATGTGTATAGGTTGAAGAATGTAGGTGATAATATTGCTCCTTGTGGTACGCGGTTTTGTATGTGTTCAGTTTTGGATTCTACATTTCTGTGTTTTACTGTGGCAGTTCTGCCTGAGAGAAAATTGGCTATCCATTATTTTGTGTTGTTTTTCATCTGTGTATTAATGATTTTTTCTATTAAATTGTGTCTGGGTACTGTATCAAAAGCTTTGTTTATATCTATTGCTATTAGTATTGTTTTGTGATAGGGTTTTTTGTTTAGGCCGTTGACGATGGGTTGGATAATGTTTGTGAGGGTTGTAGTGGTTGAGTGCTGTTGTTTGTATCCGTGTTGGAATGGTATGTTGGGTATGTATGGATTTATTATGTTTAGGATAAGTCTTTCGAGTAGTTTGCTGAGTGTGGATAATAGTGATATTGGGCGGTATGAGGCTGGGTCATTGGGGTCTTTTCCTTGTTTTAGTTTGGGTATTATGATTTCTTTTTTCCATTTTTGTGGGATGTGATTTAGTTGTAACGATTTGTTAAAAATGAGTGTAAAATATTCTATTGATTTATGTGAAAGGGGTTTTAGGTGTATGTTGGATATGTTGTCTGGGCCTGTTGCTGGTGAGTTTTTAAGGTTTTTGATTGCTTGCGTAGTGTCTACTGAAGTTATTGGGTGTGTGTTATGTTGTATGTTTTTGATTTTTTTTTTATCATTTTGATAGTTTTCCTATTTTGCTGTAGAGTAGGTTTGTTACTTTGTTTGGCTAATTTGTTTTTATTTTGTTTGGGTTGATTAAGGATTCATGTGTTTGTGGGATTTTGTTTTTTGCGTTATGTAATGTTTTTATTGTTTTCCACAATCTTTTGCTGTTTGTGTTATTGATGTTTTTTGTTAGGTGTTTTTGAAAGTTTGTTGTGCTCTGGGTTTTAGTGAGTTCGGTAATTTGAGTGTTGAGATTGGTTATTTGTGTGTTATTTTGGATGTTGTTAAAGAGTGTTTTTTTGAGTTGGTTCCTTTGTTTGATTAGTGTTTCTATTTCAGGGGTTAGTGTTGGGTTGTGTTCTTTTATGTATCCCTTAGGTATGTGTTTATTGGCAGCTTTTGTTATTATGTTGGTGATGTGGTTTATGGCTTTGTTTAGCGTGTTTTTTCCATTAATTTGTGATGTTTTGAGGTGATTATCCATGTATTGTGTGTAGTTTGCCCAGTCTGCTTTTTTGTAATTGATGTATTTTTTTGTAGGTGTCTTGTGTATTTTGCTTTTGTATTTAAGGTAGATGATTATTGGGAGGTGATCTGAGTTTAGTTCTGGTAATGTTGACCATGTCAGGTATGGATGGATGTTTGGTGAGCAGAAGGTGATGTCTGGTGAGGTGGGGGACTGGTTGTTTTGGAGAGGTAGTCTAGTATGTGATTGTTTGTGGTTTAGTATGTTTAGTGTTTCTAGACGAGATAGGAGTTTTGTGCCTCTGTTGTTATGTGTTTGGTGTTTGTACCATGTTTCGTGGTGTGCATTAAAGTCTCCCGCTAGTATTAGGTTGGGGAGTTGTGTCACAGGGGATAGGTTAGGGTCTAGATTGTGTTGACAGTATGGAGAAGTTTGGTGCCGAATGTATGTGTTTATGATGTAGGATTTGTTATTTAATTTGATTGTGACTGATTGTGTTTTTATGCTGTTTATTAGTACTGCAGTTTGTGTAGATTTGTTTGAATATGTTATGGATTTGTGTATCAGGGTAATTAGGCTGTGTTGAGGTAGGTCTGTTACCTTGTGTATTGAGTCATATTTGTAGAAAGTAGGTTTTGCGATGTTTGTGGAAAGGTGCGCTTCTTGAATTATTGCCATATGAATGTTGTGAGCGTTCAAGAAATGTTCTAGTTCTCTGCATTTGTTTATATGTATTCATGTTAGATTCGGTTTCAGAATAATAATTTGGGCTCCTAGAGTAATTAGGCAGAGGTTTTAGGTATTATCTTTGTACGAAGGTGAAAAAATTTACAATTTTGATGTAGTGATAAAACGTAGTTCAAGCTTATTTATATTGTGTATATGTGTTAAATAGCAAGGAATCTAAATTCTTGTATTTAATATTGTATCATGTTAGATCGGTTCAGATAAAATAATTTGGGCTCCTAGGTAATTTAGGCAGGTGTTGTAAGGTATCTCCTTTGAAAAAAACCGTGAAAAATTTACCAATTTGATGTAGTGTTATAAAGCGTAGTCAAGCTGATTTATATTGTTATATGTGAATAGCAAGGAAATCTAATTTTTTTTTCAAATGTATTTTATTAGATGAAGATCCACACCAGATCGAAGTTTCAATTCTAGGCTAATTTAGACTGCTGTAGCAGGAATAAAATTTGAACAACCCGTGAAAAATTTTACAATTTGATGTGTTATAAAGCGTAGTCAAGCTTATTTATATGTTTATATGTGTTAATAGCAAGGAAATCTGAAATTTGTTTTAATATTATTCATGTTAGATCGCTTTCAGATAATAATTTGAGCTCCTAGGGTAATTTAGGCAGGTGTTTGAGGGTATCTCCTTTGCACAAAACCGGCTAAAAAAAATTTAAACCAATTTGAGTAGTGATAAAGCGTAGTCAAACTTACTTATATTTTATTATGTGCTGAATGAGCAAGGAAACATCTAATCTTGTGACTCTATACAATGTATTCATTGTTAGATCGGTTCTCCAAGATAATACATTTTGTGGCTCTAAGGTAATTTAGGGCAGGTGTTTTGAGGTATTCATTCTTGCTACAACCTGAAAAAATTTTACAATTGATGTCAGTGATAAAGCGTTAGTCAAGCTTAATTTATATTTTGTTATATGTGTAATAGCAAGGGAAATCTAAATTTGTTTTAATATGTATTCATGTTAGATCGGTTCAGATAATAATTTCGGCTCCTAAGTAATTAGGCAGGTGTTTGAGGTTATCCTCCTTTGCACAACCGTGAAAAACTTTCAAATTGAATGTAGTGATAAAGCGTAGTCAAGTCTTTATTTTTTAAATTTTCTTATTGTTATATGTGTAATAGCAGGAAATCTAAATTTGTTTTAATATGTATTTCTGTTATGATTGGTTTTCAGATAATAATTTGGCTCCTTGGTAGTTTTTAGGCATGGTTGTTTGAGGTGGACCTCCTTTGCAAAACCCGTTAGAAAAAAATTTAACAATTTATGAGTAGTCTATAAGCGTAGTTCAAGCGCTTATTTATATTGTATATGTGTAATAGAAGGAAATCTAAATTTGTTTTATATGTATAAGGGTTAGATCAGGTTTCAGATAATAATTTGTGGAACTCACTTTTGGTAATTAGGCAGGATGTTGAGGTACCCCTCATTTTTGCAAACCGTTGAAAAAAATTTACAATTTGATTGTGTAAAAAGGCGTAGTCAAGCTTATTTATATTGTTAATGTGTAATAGCAAGGAAATCTTATTTGTTTTTTGTTTAATTATGTATTCATGTTAGGATCGTGTTCAGATATAAATTTGGGCTCCTAGGTTAATTTGGCAGAAGGTGTTTGATTATCTCCTTTGCACCACCGTAAAAATATTTACAAATTGATTTAGTGATAAAGCGTAGTTGCAAGCTTATTTATCATTGTTATATGTGTCATAATAGCCAACGGAAATTAAATTTGTTTTAATATGTATTCATGTTAGCATCGGTTTCAATTAAATTAATTTGACCCTTGGTTAGTTTAGGCAGTGCTTGAGCGGACCTCCATTTGCCAAAACTCTGTGACAATACAAGATGTAGTTATTTAAGCGTAGTCAAGCTTATATATTTGTTATATGTTTAATAGCAAGGAAATCTAAATTTGTTTTAATATGTATTTCTGTTAGATCGGTTTCAAAATAATTGACCCGAATTTAGGCAGTGTTTGAGGTACCTCATTTGCAAAACCGTTGAAAAAATTACAATTTGATGTAGTTATAAAGCTTAGTCTAAGCTTATTTATTATTGTTATATGTGTAATAGCAAGGGAATATCTAAATTGTTTTAATATGTATTCATGTTTAGATTCGGTTTCAGATAATAATTTTGGCTCCCTGGGTATTAAAGCAGGTGTTTGAGGTATTCTCCTTTGGCACAACATGAAAAAAAATTTACAATTTGATGTCTTGATAAAGCGTAGTCAAGCTTATTTATTATTGTTTATATGTTGTTGTTGTTAGGAAATCTAAATTTGTTTTTAATATGTATTCATGTTAGATTCCGGTTCGGTTTCAGATAATTAATTTGGGCTCCTAGGTAATTTAGGCAGGTGATGAGGTACCTCCTTTGCACAGCCATCGTGAAAAAATTTACAATTTATTCAGTGATAAAGCGTAGTCAAGCTCTATTGTATACTTTGTTTAATGTGGTAATAGCAAGGAAATTAAATTTGTTTTAATATGTATTCATGTTAGATCGGTTTTCAGATAATAATTTGGGGCTCCTAGTAATTTAGGCAGGTTGTTTGAGGTATCTTCTTTGCACAACCGTGAAAAAAATTTACTAATTTGATTATTTTATGACCGTGTCAAGGCTTTATTTATATGTATGTGTGTAATTAGCAAGGAAATCTAAAAAAATTTGTTTTTAATATGTATTCATGTTTAGATCGGTTTCAGATAAGTAATTTGGGTTCTTAGGGTAATTCAGGCAGGTGTTCTGAGGTATCTCCTTTCGCACAACCGTTGAAAAAATTACAATGACATGTAGTCGATAAAGCCTAGTTCAAGCTATTTAATATTGTTATATGTGTTAATAGCAAGGAAATCTAAATTTTGTTTTAATATGTATTCATGTTAGATCGGTTTCAGATAATAATTTGGGTTCCTTGGTAATTTAGGCAGTGTTTCGAGGTATCTCCTTTTGCACAACCGTGAAAAATTTTACAATTTGATGTAGTGATAATGCGTATCAAGCTTATTTATATTGTTATATGTGTAATAGCAAGCGGAAATCCTAAATTTTTGTTTAATATGGTAATTCATGTTAGATCGGTTTCAGATAATAATTTGGGCTCCTAGGTAATTTAGGCAGGTGTTTGAGGTATCATCTTTGTACAACCGTGAAAATTTACAATTTTGATGTAATGTGATAAAGCGTAAGTCAAGCTTATTTTAATTGTTATATGTGTAATAGGCAAGGAAATCTAAATTTGTTTTTAATTATTGTATTCTGTTAGATTCGGTTTTCAGATAATAATTGTGGCCCCAGTTAATTTAGGCAGGTTTTGAGGGTATCTGCCTTGTGAAAACCCGTGAAAAAGTTTTACAATTTGAGTGTGTTATTAAAGCTGTAGTCAAGCCTCATTATATATTTTATATGTGTAAATAGCAAGGAAATCTAAATTTGTAATATGTATTTCATGTTAGATCGGTTCAGATTAATAATATTGAAGCTCCTAGTAATTTAGGCAAGTGTTTGAGCTATCACCTTTGCACAACCGTAAAAAATTTTACAATTTGATGTAGTGATAAAGCGTAGTCAAGCTTATTTATATTGTTATATGTGTAATAGCAAGGAAATCTAAATTTGTTTAATATGTATTCAGGTTAGCGGTATCATATAATAATTTGAGCTTCTTCTTAATTTTAGGCAAGGTGTTTTTACGCTGCTCTTTAATACCCGTGGAAAAATTAACAACTTTGACATGTAGTGATAAAGCGTAGTCAAGCTCATTTAAATTGTTGTTATTGTGTAATAGCAAGGAAAATCTAAATTGTTTTTTTAATATGTATTTCAAGTTTACATCGCGGTTTCAGATAATAATTTTGGCTCCTAGGCAATTTAGGCAGTTGTTTCGAGGTTTCTCCTTTGCACAACCGTTTAAAATATTTACAATTTGATGTATTTATAAAAGCGTAGTCAAGCTTATTTTATATTGTTTATATGTGTAAAAGCAAGGAAATCTAAATTTGTTTTAGATATGTATTCATGGTTAGATCGGTTTCAGATAATAATTTGGGCTCCTAGGTTATTTAAGCAGGTGTTGAGGTATCTCCTTTGCACAACATGAAAAATTTACAATTTGATGTAGCTGATAAAGCGTAGTCAAGCTTTTTTATATTGTATATGTGTAATAGCAAGGAAATCTATAATGTTTTTAATATGTATTCCATGTTAGACGGTTTCAGCTAATATTTGGGCTCCTAGGTAATTTAGGCAGGTATTTGAGGTCCCTTTGCACAACCGTGAAAAATTTACATTTTATTCTAGTGATAAAGCGTAGCAAGCTTATGTATAATGTTATATGTGTAATAAGCAAGGAAATCTAATTTGTTTTAATATCGTATTCATGTTAGATCGGTGTTCAGATATAATTGGGCTCCTATTATCTTTAGCAGGTGTTTAGGCTTCTTTGAACAACCGTGAAAAAATTACAATTTGATGTCAGAATAAAGCGTAGTCAAGCTTATTCTCTCTCTAGTGTGCTAATAGCAAGGAAATCTAACAATTTGTTTTAATTAATGTTATTCCATGTTAGATCGGTTTCAGATAATAATTTGGGCTCCAAGGTAAATTCATGCAGGTGTTTGAGGTATCTGTCTTGCACAAACGTGAAAATTTACAATTTGATGTAGTTGCATTAAAGCCTAGTTCAAGCTTATTATATTGTGTGTAGGAGTAAATGAAGTTAAATTTGTTTGGTTTAATATGTATTCATGTAGATCGGTTTCGTATAATAATTTGGGCTCCTAGGTAATTTAGGCAGGTGTTTGACGGTATCTCCTTTGCACAACCGCTGAAAAATTTTCAATTTGATGTAATGATAAAGCGTAGTCAAAGCTTATTTATATTGTTATATGTTATAATAGCAAGGAAATCCTAAATTTGTTTTAAGGTATGTATTCATGTATAGATTCGGTTCAGATAATAACATTTGGGGCTCCTAGTAATTTAGGCAGGGTTTTGAGGTATTCATCTTTGTACAACGTGAAAAATTTTTACAATTTTGACTGGTAGTGATAAGCGTAGTTCAGCTATTTATATATGTTTTATATGTGTAATAGCAAGAAACTAAAATTGTTTAATATGTATTCATGTGAGAGGCGTTTCAGATAATAATTTGCCGCTCCTAGGTAATTTACGGTGCAGGTGTTTGAAGGTATCTCCTTTGCAAAACCGTGAAAAATTTACAATTTTGAATGTAGTATATTAAAGCGTTATCAAGCTTATTTAAATTGTTATATGTTGTAATAGCAAGGAAATCTAAATTTAATTATCATGTTAGATCGGTTTTCAGAATAATTAATTTGAATTAAAAACAGGTAATTTAGGCAGGTTGTTTGAGGTATTCTCCTTTGCACAACCGTAAAAAAATTTTACAATTTATGTAGTGATAAAGCGTAGTCAATTTTATTATTATTGTTATATGATGTTAAATAGCAAGAAATCTAAATTTGTTTTAATATGTATTTTCATGTTAGATCGGTTCAGATAATATATTTGGCTCCTAGGAATTTAGGCAGGTGTTTTGAAGTTTCTTCTTAATAAAACTTTTGATAATTTACAAATTTGATGTAGTGTTAAAGCGTTGTCAAGCCTACTCATATAGTTATATGTGTAAATTAGCAAGGAATCTAAATTTTTTTTAAATATGTATTCAAGTTACTTCGGTTTCAGATAATAATTTGGCTCCTAGCGGTTAAATTTTAGGGCAGGTGTGATGGTATCTCGTTATGCACAACCGTGGAAAAAAATTTACAATTTGATGTAGTTATAAGGCGTAAGTCAAGTGCTTATTTATATTGTCTATCATATGCTGTACGACAAAATAGCAAGGAAATCTAAATTTGTTTTAATATGTATTCATGTTAGATCGGTTTCAGATAATATTTGAGCTCCTAAGGATAAATTATAGGCAGGTGTTTGACGCTTAATCATACACTTTGCACAACCGCTGATACGATAAACGGAAATTTACTTAAAGACACTCTAGACATTAACTATTAAGTACATAAAAGCGTCTCCTCCAACGTCCCCAAACTTATTTATATCTTTTAACCAGCTAATAGGGATGTTAATAAGTCAAAGAAATCTAAATCTCTGCCTTTAACCCTATTACATAGTTATCGTCATGTACATAACGATTTCGCGTTTCAGATAAATCACAACTTTTTGCGAGCATGCGCACTATATCATTCTTACGGCATGGTTATTGACAATGTGTATTTTATTCTACCATCTTGTAATCACAACGCGATGCGGAAAAAATTTACTAATTTACGAATGTATGGATTTTAGCATTGATTAAAGAACCTATGTCATGCCTCTAATATTATCTAGTATTTCATATGTTTTACTGGACAAAGAATATATGTGTAATAGCAAGAAAAATACATATGGCTAATTTGTTTTCGTAAACATAATACGTTTTACATCAGACTTGTCATTATATGATATATAGTTATCAGGTTCATTTCCAGATAATACTTTGGGCTACTCTAGGTCATATTAAGGCCCATGCTTGGTTTGAGGCTAAATATACCTCATTGTGCACAATACCCGCTCAAAATTTACACAGTTTGATGTAAGTAGTAATATATGCATAAGTACTGAATCAAAAGGGTTTAATATTTATCTCTCTAATATATTATCATTAATAAAGAGGCATACTTAATAGTTTTAATATGTATTCACGTTAAATCGGGTTTCAGAAATAATTAATTATTATTCTCCTTTGCTAGTTTACGAGGGCAGGAGTTAGATTATTGAAAAATAAGGGTATCTTCTTCCTGTGCTAAAAACCCAGATCAGACAATTAACTCAATCTCGAATGTAAGTTGTATTTATCAAACGTGATTACAAGGTTACTCTCTATATGTTATATGTGAGTAATAGTAAAGGGACAAATTCTATACTCTCTGTTAGTAAGTGAGAGAGAATTCAATGATCTACGACTCCGGTTATCACGCATATGAGGTGTTCGAAACTCCTTGGAAGATTCAATTAGGCACGAGGTTGAGGTACCTTTACCATTCACACTCTACCCACAGGAACCGCTGTTAAAATTTGTAACAATTTTGATGTAGTTTATAAAGAGATCATGCTAATCTTAATTGATAATCTAGTTAACTAATGGTGATTTTCGATAAGCAAGGATAATTAAAACTTATGGTGTTTTTAATAATGAAATAATCAATCGTATAATAGATCGGTTTTTCATAGAAATAATATATATATAGAAGTTCCTTTAGGAGTAATTTTAGGCAGGTTAGTTGAGGTACTCTTTTGACACCAACTCTCCGTTAAACGAAAAATATTTACAATTTTATTAATGTCAGTGATAAAGCGAAGTCATAACTACCATATCTCATATATTGATATATGTTGTAATTAGCAAGGAAATTTCTCTTGTTTTAATAGGTATTCATGTTTAGATCGTTTCAGAAACCAATTCGATCGAAGCTCTAACTAAGGGCTTAAAATTTAAGCGCAGGAGTAGTTAGCATAAACCGGTGACATACACTTTTCACAACGATGACATAAAAGAATATACCTATTTGAATTATTGATTACTATGAACATTAGTCTAGAGGCTTTAAAATTTATATTGTTTATATGATGTAAGAGCAACCGGGATATAATCTATAAGATTTTAAAATGTATTCATCAGTTAGAGTCAGTTTCAGATACCATTAATCTCTGCCGTCATTAGGTAATTTAGGGGCAGGTAGTTGTTGAAATTAATCGTATGCTTTACCTGTGAATACCAACTTCTGAGAGATGAAATCAATTTACAATTGATGTAGTGATAACGTCGTAGTCAAGCTCTACTTGTTATATTGTCTACTATTATGTGTATAACATGACCAACGAAATCTTAAATTTGTTTTAATATCGTAATTACATAAGTTAAGAGTGCGGGTTTCCAGATCAAATAAACTTGGCATAACAATACGCGATGTATTTTCCCAGGTTCCGGCGCATATCAGCAACTGGCCGATTAAAGGGCTCGAGATTTAGGCAGGTTTTTATGGATGGTATCATTTCTTTTGCACACATATACAGAAAAAAATTTACAATTTGAATGCTAGTTGATAAAGCGAAATATTCTAATTTTGATTCCATATTTATATTGTATATTGATGTGTAATAGCAAAGGAAATCTAAATTTGTTTCAACATTTTATTGTATTCATATAATGTAAATACGATGCGGTTATACAGAATTATACACTAAATTTATGCGATGTCCCTAGGACTTTGATAGGAGACACTTTGTTTGAGTAATCTTTTATCTATTTTAGCACCGTTGCGAATATTTCATTTAAGTGTGGTATTGCATAACTCAATTGCCGTGATGTTCAAGTTCGGAGTATTTATTAATTGGTATGTGTGTAATAGCAAGGAAATCTAAATTGTTATATTTTTGTAAATTTTTTTTTCCATGTTAGATCGGTTTCAGATAATAATTTGGGCTCCTAGGTAATTTAGGCAGGTGTTTGAGGTTCCTTCCTTTGCATCAACCGTGAAAAATTACAATTTGATGTAAGTTGATAAAGCCTAGTCAAGCTTATTTATATTTGTTATTTTGAGTATGTTTAATAGCAAGGAAATCCTATAAACATTATGCGTTTAATATATGTTTGACCTTATTCATGTTAGATACCGTGGTATTAGAATATAATAATTATGGGCGCTCTCCTAGGAAGTCAAATAGGATATGTTGGAGGCATAATCTCCTTTGCAAACATTACCCGTGGAAAGGGAACAATATTACCCTTAAACTTATAGCATGGTCTCATAGAACTAAATGCGATAGTCAAGAGAGCTCTATATCCTTTATATTTGTTATATGTGTTTAAGAATTCGCCACAGGAACGATCGTAAAAATTGTCTTTATTAACATCATGTATTCATGTTAGATTTCCTCCCGAGTATTTCAGAATAGTTAATATATTGACGAGGCTCCTCAGGTAATTTTGGGCAGGTGTTGAAGTAAGAGTTTCTTATCAATACTAAATCAGTGATTTGAAAGATATGTTTCGTGGTACAACAAGAAATTTACTCAGACTCTCAATTTCTCGTGCGATTCATAGATCATAAATCAGCTTATGTATATTAGTCTCTCTCTCGTGTAGTTAAGTTTAGCATATGTATACATCCTAAATTTGTTTATATATTTGTGCGAGTTAATTCATGTTAGATCAGGTGATTTCAATGTTTCAGATTAATAATTTGCATAGCTCCTAGGTAATTTAGGCACGGTTTGATTTGCGACGGTATCTCTCTTTAGAGCTTTAAAACGATGAAAAATTCACAATTTTGATGTATGTATCAAAACAAGTTCATTTAACCCAAGAGCCGTATAAGTTTCAAGTCCAAAGTCAATTATACTAACTATTGTCCTATAATGCTCTCAATTAGCGAAGAGGGAAATCTAAAATTTGGTTTTTAATATCATGTCCATTCAGGTGTGGATCAATTGGCGGTTCCTCTTCGAGATAATAAGGGTTGGTTGTCTATACACTCCTAGGCGGGTAATTTAGGCAGGTGTTTGAAGGATGTTTCTCGTTTGCACAACCGTAAAACAATTTACAAGTTTGAGGTGTTAGTGATAAAAGCGGTCAAAACTTATTTATTATTAGTTATAGTGGGTGTAATAAGCCAAGAAATCTAACTCTCCTCGGATGTTTAAGTGGGGTATTTCACGTTGTAAGCGTAGAGGTCGGTTTTTAAGACTAACTAATTTGCGGTCTCCCCTGGTAATTTAGAGGGACAGGCAGTAAGGCTCTTCAGCACCGTAGAGGCTGAGGCCTCGCGTATATGACCCGCTGGACTTATCAGTCATTTATATTCCGCGGACAAAAATATGTCACAACTTTATCTTTTGAGGATTCTGTCAGCATATTTCCCAATTACAGGGCGGATAAGATCTCAATGTCTCGACCGTTATATTTAATATTGTTATAAGTGTAATAGCAAGGAAATTTTACAATTATTGTATTATTATACAAATATTAGTATATTATATCATTGGTAGAGTCTCTCGGTTTTATCAGATGAGAGTCAATTCTGGGCTCCTAACGTGAGACTCTCAGGTGTTAAGTATCTCCTTCTGCACAACCCGTTTTGGAAAAATTTGGCAAAATTTGACTGTAGTGGATAAAAGCGTAGTCAAGCTTATTTAATATTGTTATATGTGTAATAGCTAAGGAAACTAAATTTGTGCTCTGCTGAGTGCTCCTCATATATATCGTTTCCGATCTCATTACTACATTTGGACTCCTTGGATTAGCGTTTCGGGCCAGTGCTTTGATAGCGTAAACACATCACCCTTGTGTTCAACGGCATGTTTGAAAATTTTTCAGATTTCTCCTTTGTTAGTTTAGTTATAAAGCAGTTGTCAAGGCTTATTACTCTCTGATACTCTATATAGTTCTTCAATAGCAAGGAAATCTTAAATTTGGTTTTAATATGTATTCCATGTTATATCGGTTTCAGATAATAATTTGTACTCTTTGCCGTAAATTAGGCATTATTGTATTGAGGTAACTTCATTTGCAAACGTATAATAAATAACAATTTGAGAATAGCCGTATATAAAAAGCATACAAGCTTGAGTTGATAATATGTTTATATATGATGTACGACATGAGCAAAGAATCTAAATTTGTTTAAATATGTTGTATTCATGTTTAGATCGGTTTCAGATAATAATTTGGGGCTCCTAGGTAATTTAAGGCAGGTGTTTGAGGTTATCTCCTTTGCACAAACCGTAAAAAAATTTACAATTTGATTGTCATAAAACGTAGTCAAGCGTTTAGTTCAAAACGATTTATTAATTGTTATATGTGATAATAAGCAGGAATCTAAATTTGTTTTAATACGTATTCATGTTAAGATATGCCTTTCAGGATAAAACCAAATTCGGGGCTCCAGAAGCCTAATTTATTGCAGCGTTTCGATGGTGAGGTACCTCCTTTCACAACCCTGAAAATTTACTATTTGATTTAGTGATAAAGCGTAGTCAAGCTTATTATATTCGTTATATGTGTTAATTAGCAAGGAAATCTATATTAGTTTTAATATGTATTCATGTTTAGATCGAGTCTAATCTCATAACTGACTCTTGGTGTGCTCCATAGGGATAATTTAGGCAGAGTTGTGACCTACGTGTTTGACTTATCTTCTTGCACGAAGCCGTCACAAAAAAACACGCTTTTACAAGTTTTGAATCTCAGTTTGTAGTGATTAAAGAGTCGCTACAAGTCCAAGCTTATTATATATTTGAATAATAATAATAATTTTTCATTACAAATCTGAGAAATATTATTGTAAAATGTATAATATGATATCTATCTCTCAATGTTCTTAGATCGGTTATCAGATAATATTATTCCTTGTTTCGGCCTCCTATCAAGGTTAAATATGGTAGGCAGGTTTTTGAGGTATTCTTCTTGCTATCAAACGCGGTGAGAAAGGTAGACGTCATTACTGAATCTTAGTAATGTACGTTTGATAAAGCGTAGTCAAGGTTGATATTTATATTATTGTTATATATGTTTATAATTAGCAAGGAAATCTAAATTTGTTTTAATATGTATTCTTATATTTTAAGGAGTTTAAAAGATTTTTCGGGTGTAATTCAGTGAAAATAATTTGCGGCTCCTAGTAATTTAGGCGGTGTTTGATAGTTGTATCTCCTTTGCACAACCCTGAAAAATTTACATTTGATGTAGTGATAAGCCTAGTCAAGCTTATTTATATATTTGATTATATGTTTAATAAGCGAAGGAAATCTAAATTTGTTTAATTAATGTATTCATGTTAGATCGGTTTTCAGATAATAATTTGGGCTCCTAGGTAATTTTAGGCAGGTGATTTGTAAGGTATCTCCTTATTGCATCAAACCTATGAAAATTTACAATTGATTGTAGAGATAATTGATAGTAGTCAAGCTTTATTTAATATTGTTAATATGTGTAATATGCTTAAAGAAATCTAAATTTGTTTTAAAATATGTATTCATTAGTTAGAATCGGTTTGATTATAATAATTATGGGCTCCTAGGTAAGTTTAGGCAGTGTTGATAGTATTTTCATTCATTTAGTACAACTCCAGTTGACACAAATTTACAATTTGATGTATGTGATAAAGCGTAGTCAAGCTATTTTATATTTTTACTAATTTTTTATACGCTTTATTAAAACCTATAATTATATAACTTACAGAAATTTGTGATTTTATACCGTAATACTTCTTATACCTTGATAAAATCAGTAAATTTCAACACCCACCTCACATCCCCTCTCCCTACACTAAATCCTGGTATATTTTTTACATTAGCATATGTAATATTTAACAAAAAATAATTATCAATAACCTTGAAATCTAATATCTAATTACTGATCAATTTAAATATATAGCTAAACGTAACATAAAAGTTTTCAATCATTAAATAATGCTTAATTATCGGTGTCAATAATCAAGGAACTAAGAGTATAAATGAATACAACGCAAATTCACTAACACGCCTCATACTTCACACAACTTTTTCTAATATTCATGGATTATACTATTTTACAATTTACATAGTAATATTTATAACAAAATTTTATCAATACCTTGTCATAATTAATCATACTGAATCAATGATTAATATGCTAATTCGATACAAAGTTATTTTTCATTAATACATAATAAATGAGTACTGAACTACAAAAATATAAACGCACACTTCACAAAACACCTTAATCACATCTTATAAAATGATTAATAAACATTTAAACATTTAACATGTGTCAAATATTTAACAAACATTTATAATAAGTAACTAACATTGAGTGCGCAGAACGTAATACCTACTGACACTTTATGTCTAACATATCTACTTGATATTTTTACAAAATTAACATAGTAACATTTAACAAAAATTTTTATCATAACCTTTTTCTAATAATCATACTGATCAATGAATATAGGCTATACGTAACAAAGTTTTCACATCAATAAAGCAAATATAGCATCAATAAATCAGATTTCGAAATATTTTTATTGCTAACAAAACGAAGATACCTAATCATAACTCATATACACGAAATAAGCTATCAACCATTAACAAGTTTCCCATTCTTTAAACAACAGGAAAGTTAACTAATCATTGCATAATATAACGTAATCACTACTCTCAATCATTTTTCCATAAACAAATATATCGCTATTATTTATTACTTATATACAATAAAGACTAATTTAACAAAAATTTAATTACATATATTACCTAACCTAATTATCATACGACCCAACGAAAATACGCTTACGCAACAAAGATTTCACACCCAATAAAGCTAACATATCAATAACCTGAACTAATACATTTAAGAATAATATAATAGTACAAGACAAATCTAACATACCTTATGTACGAATGAATTAAGCAACTACATTAACAAAGTTCCATACTTATAAACAGTAAGGTAACTAACATTGCCTGCATAAATTAATACTTGTTTTATGTTTATGCAATTATTCGTGGGGAATTATGATATTTAGGTAAATGGTTATGATGAAGTTTTGTTAAATTTTACTAATAGTTTATATTGAGTATAAAATCTAGTTACGTTGCTTTATTAATATTCTGGAGCTGTCTATATAAAGTATGTTGTGAGAGAGTGTAGGACAGGTTTATGAGTTAAATTTTTTCACTTTAACAAATATCATAACATAGTTAATGTACAAATTACACAATTAGCAAATATGTTTAGATATAATAATGTCTATTTATACAAATGATGTGATTAGTAAATATTAGTGTTATCTATTTGTACGTGCTGTGTGCATAGGAACTTTAACTGCTGTTAATAAGTATGAGAACTTTGTTAATAGTAGAATTAAGATTTATTCGTGATTTATAAGTATTGGTTATATATAATAATACGTAAATATGTATACATTTAATATATATATTCTATAGTTCGTGTATGACTATGTTAGCTTTATTAATATGTTTTCAATACAAATTGTTACGTTAGCATATTATTCATTGATATATTAAAAATAAAGAACTTATTTTTTGTGTTATGTTATCCGGATGATACTCGATAAATGTTGACCCGATATAATCAATACTAGGTCTACTTTTTAAGAATCATGAAGGGGTGTGAGATGGTTAGAGACGGCAAGGTGTAAGGGGAATCAGGGTATAGAGTTATTGATTTACTGATTTACTTGATTACTGCTTTTAGGATCGGTAAACAATTACACTTTACTAAATGGTTTATTATCAAAAGAACTTAATTTTTATGTTATGTTTATTGGATAAAACTTTGTATGTTTGCAATTATTTATTGTTGATTATGATATTTAGTGATAAGGTTATGAGGTATAATTAATTTGTTAAATATTACGATATTAATGTAAAAAATCTTTGTTACAGTTTGACAAATACTATTCCTGGTCTGTATGATTAATTTTAAGACAAGGATGTAGATAATTTTTGTTTACATATTACTGTATCAACTGTTAAAATTTAACGTTTAATGTGCTAGAGATTAATGCTTGAAAAAGTTATGACGTAGGTTACGTTTTGCATGCAATGTTAGTTACTTTTAACTGGTATGTTAGTGTGTTGAACTTTGTAATGTTGGACAGTTATTTATTCATTGTTAGGTAATGTGTTAGGTTTGTCGTTTAGTATCAATTTATTTTTTAGTTTCGGTTATATATTATTATAGTATAATAATATTTATTTATTGATGTGGAAAACTTTATTACGTAGCTATATATTCAAATGGTAATCAGTATGAATAATTAGCCTCAAATGTTATCGATTAAAATTTTCTGTAATATCTACCATTTTAATCTAAAATTATTAACATTGGTTATGTGATTATATTGCTTAAGGAAAATAAAGCTAATGAAAGTTAGTTTAATTGATATGTTATGTTAGTTACTTTAACTGTTTATAAGTTTGTGAAACTTTGTTAGCGTTAATAGTTTAATTTCAATGTTTATAAGGTAATGTGTTTGGTTTGTCAGATGATTATATTCTTAGTTTCAGCATATCTTTATGTAAGACATTTTAATTAATGTTGAAAACTTTGTACGTTAGCCAATTTATCAGATATATACATACATACCCTGACTTATATAAAACATAATATTATAATAAACAAGAGTTATACACAAAACCTAACATATTTACTTTATAGCATATTAATGGAAATAAATCACTAACATTAACAAGGTTCCCTTAACTTAACTTTCATTATTATACCAGTGTCTGGATAAACTTTGTTATGTTTGCAATTATTCGTGGGGATAATTGATATATTGGAGTAGGTTATGATGAAAATTTGTTAAATTTTACTATGTTTAAGGTAAAAACTGTTACGTTAGCTTTTTATTCGCTGTCAGTATGATAGTTAAATTAGACAGTAGGTATGTTATAATATATTTTTAAATATCAAAACAGTAATGTAAGTTAACATTGATTTATGTTAGAGTAATGGCTTGAAAAAGTGAAATAGTTAGGTACTCTTTGTACTCAGCATGTGCTAGTAACTTTAACTGCTGTTAAGTTAAGGATTTTTAATGTATAGAGTTTTATTCGCTCGTTTTATGGTGTTTAGTTTTGTCGATTGTACATTATATTCTTAGTTCTGGAATGCTATGTTAGCTTTTTAATTAATATAAGAACCAAACAATTGTTACGTTAGCATATATTCTTAGTATAGTTTAGTATTAATTTACTTACTTAATAATTTGTGTATGCTTATCCGAGATGATACTCGAAAATGTGACCACTAATATCAATATAGGGTCACAACGATCATGAAGGGGGTGGATGGTGAAGGTAGTATTGAGTGTGAGGATACGAATCGGTGGTATTAGATTACTGATTTACTTGATTTCTACTGCTTTGGTATCAGTTGTATATATAACAATTACCACATTATAACATACGATTATTTTATTTCAAAGAACTTATTTTTTATATATGTTATATTGATCTGCGATTTAAAAAACATTGTTTATGTTTGCTAATACTATTTTTTGGGTAGTTTATATATATGACGGTTAAGGTTAAGGTTAGAGGTACAATTTTATGTGATTAAAATATTACGAATATATGTTAATGTAAAAATACTATTGTTATATACGTTATAGCATATATCTATGGTCTGTATGTAAATTAAGACAAGGATGTGATATTATATTTTTGTTACATTATTACTGTAATCAATGTAAAAATTAACGGATTAATGTGCTACGAGATATGCTTGAAAAAGTAGTAATAGGTACGTTTTCATGCAATGTTAGTTACTTTTAATACTGGTAGTAAGTGTGGCTTATTTATAATGGGTAGACGTTGATATATATTCATTGTTTAAGATTATATCAATATATAGTATATAATAGTGTGTTACGTTTGTACGTTATGTACAATTATTTTTTAGTTCGAGGTTTAATGCTTATGAATATAGCTTTTTAATTAAATTAGTTGAAAAACTTTATTACTATAGTTAGCGTAATATTCAATAATATATTCTACGGAATAGTATAGCCATATTTTGATATAACATTTTTTTTTCACTTGTTAACATAACTGATCATTAAATTTTATCAAATTATACTAATTTAAGATATATAGCTTAAGATAAAAGAGCGGTGTTAAATCGATTACGTTTTTGTATAATGTTAATTTGTTAGTTACTTTACTGGTTTGATTTAAATTGTATGATAACTCTATTATATTGATTAGCGTTTAACTAGTATACTATATATATCAATTTTAAGGTAATATATATTTATGTTGAGTCTTTGGAGTATTGTCAGAGCTGGAATTAGTACTATTACTTAGTATGAATGATCATATGTATCTTATAATTAAATTGGAAATACTTTGTATACGTCTAGCTCATTATAATATACGATAATATCACGGGCATTCTATCTATATATATGATGACTTAGGCACAAGGTTATGAATAATTTTGTTTATAATTATACATAAAATCTAAAACTTAATACATTCTATGTCATATAGAGAATTTATGTGAGACTTGACACAAGTGTAATAGGTTTCGGTCTATTAGAGCGTTACTCTGCTATTTACCATTTTTCAGTTGTTAAGTTCTTAAGTTCATCTTTGACTGACTCCTTAACCGCTTATGAGGTTGCGGATGTGCTTAGGTTTGTTGTTGTAATTTATATTCTTAGACCGGATGAATGCCAATTAATGTTAGTTTCTATATAATGATGTAGAAAAACTATGTAATAATTATGTTAGCCATTATATATTATCGTACTGAATCAGTGTATAGAGAACATTGTTTTAATCGTATTAAAATATCTATTATATCTATTTATATGCAAGGAAATTCGTAGCGATTTTGAATCATTAGATCGATAGATACATGGGAGATAGGTTAGTAGACGAAATGAGAGTAGATGCGTAGGGTAGGATTTGGATTAGATTTACTGAATATTTACTTTGACATTAAATTGGTTATTGTAAAACACAAATTTTATTATAACTCGTTATAAATAATAAAAAAGATTAATAAAATAAATTTTTAAAAAACAAAAAGTTTAACAGAAAATAAAAATTAATAAAAATTAAAGTTTTTTTTATAAAATAAACAAACACAAAGTTTTTAAGAAAATAAAATTAAAAAAATAAGGCTTTTTAAGAGTTGTTATAAAACATAAAGACACTTTTAGGCAAAACATAAAATGTTTTTAATAAAATTTCCACTTTCGCCCCATCAGGGAAATAAAAAACGGATGCCGTAATGTCATCCGTTCTCTCATACCGTTTCTAACGAAAAACGAAAATTATCCAGCATCGGTAGGTTTGCCGCTTTTTACATAAAACTTAAACACAAACACAAGAATCAATAGTAGTTCATAGCGATTTAATGTTCGAACATGTGAGGAGGCATTCCTCTAGAACGGAATTTCTTGATACATGTATTTGATTAACTTTCTAGTATGGAAACAAGGGAACACCACATCAAAGCTTTCGGCTATCATGATATCGTTCTGTAGGCGCTTGATTAGTTACTATAGTGTTGAAGTATGGAACTTTGTTAAATGATAGCCAAATATTCGAAATCATAAGGTTGGTTATTGGTTTAATTGTCATTGTTGCGTTAATTCCTAGTATAAGTAAGTTTGAAATTTAAGATTTCGTTGATGTGAAATAATTATTAAGTACGTCAGCATTATATTTTATTGTTTGATCGTAAGTTATGATAATAATAGATTATAGATTATTTGGTACATATTACTTATTCTGATTAAATGTTTACGATGTCTAATGTAAAAAATTATAACAGTTAATTGTTAGTATAAATATGTTTTATGAATGTAATTTGGCGTGATGGAGAGGTATTCTAGTGTGCATATATGTATTAACGTTACTTTACTGTTGTTACGTAAGAAACCTTTGTTACATTGTTAACTGTTTATATATCGTGTTATAAAATAGTTGCTTAAAAGTATTGGGGGGTGTTACACACTTATATTATTTCTTATCAGCTTACAGGATTATCATGTTTAGTTTATTGATATGTAGGTGAAAACTTATAGTTACGTATAGCAATATATTCAGTTGAGTCAGAGACTAATTACGGTTATATATTGAATAAAATTTTGGTATAATATGTATTTAACTTATTTGTATAAATAGTAGCAAATAAAACAAGTCTATAGGTTAGAGAGTTATGTTTTGAAATATATATATACATTTTTGTGAATAGGGTACGGTCTGTGAGGTGGGCATATAATCAGTCAGCAGTTAGTTTGACCTGTGGGTTCACGGTATGAGATTTTTTAATGTATGACTGTTTATTCGTATGTGTAGGGTATGTTAGGTCTTGTATGCTCTCAACATAATAATATTAATTTATAAAATCAGGCGTATATGTTATGTTAGATTTGTATTTAGTACTTTGTCTATAAAAATATGTGTTGAATGCCTTGTTAATGTCTACTCGTGATAATAGATAATTTAAAATTAACGTTAACATATATATATATATTATAGCCATAAAATTGTTTAGTTCCTAAAAAATAATGATACTCGAAGAGTATATCTGAGGAGTCAAACAGATTCATAGATCTATCCTCAATAAGATCAGGAGTTAGGTAGACGAAGGATAGGGAGCGCATATTGAGCAGGGTATTGATGATTTCTGATATTATCCTGATTCACCGATTTGTAGGCTTAATTCGGTGATGTACAAAACGAAAATCTTTATTATCGTTTATTAAAATTGATAAAGTGTAAAACTATTTACGAGTATATAAACAAAAAAAAGAACATATGGTAGGGTAAATATGATAATAACATTAAAATTTTAAAATTTATTTTGGGTAAAAAAGCTTCGTAAAATTTTATGGTTAGAAGAAATAAAAATTAAAGACTAGCTAAGAAGGTTCACAACATCATAGAACAAAAATGTATTTTAAAAAAGAAATTAAATTAAAAAATAAATCAAAAGTTTATTTAAACAGTTAAACGTTTGGCAGACAACAAAAAAAGGAATTTCAAAACAGTCTTGAAGATCTGTTTCTTGAATCACTAATAACGTTTAAAATGATATAAAAAGAATTATTAATAATTGAAATTTAACAACATTATACACAATAGCCCTCTTACATCTGCAGTTTAAGCTTACATAAATAAAACACCAACTTATCTCCACAATCTTATCTCCACCAACTTATCTCCACCAACCTATCTCCACCAACTTGTGTCCACGAAACTTACCTTTTGTCATGTCTGATTAAAGTATGATGAGCTTTATGACAGTTAAAATTATAAGAAAAACTTCAGTTGGATAAGTTAGGTTGGACAATTTTAAAAAACGTAACAATTTTCAAAAATGTTACATTCTTAACTTTGGTTCCAGACTTAATAATGATATGTATAGTACTATGCTAAGCAAATAAATAACATTCAGCATCCGGTGTCATTATATTCAGTTAGATATATTTAATTCTATTATTGATACTCGTTACGTCTTATTAAATATATATTTATTTATATTATAATAATCTAATGTACAATTATACTATATGATGAGTGATGATTATATATAATTACCATGTTAATGCGAAATAATTAAGTAAATGATATGTAGAGATTGTTTGAAAACGTCTATTGATGAATTAGGTTATCGTAATTTTATGTATGCATACAGGTTAGATTACAATTTTACTGGTTGTTAAGTATGGTAACTAGCATGTTAATGTTAGGGAATTATTCATGCATTATAATAGGTATATGTTAGGTTTATTGTCGTATGGATTATAATATTTTATTTATCCTTATAAGGTTCAATAGCAGGTATATAGAATTTGATTACTTTATATTTGATAGTGTAATTCTTTGTTGCATATAGTGACCGAGTATTTTCGTTGAGACAGTCATGTTAAAATTATTAGTAGGTTATGATAAAATTATTTGTACTGATTATACTATTGTTATAATGTAAATAAATTATAGCTTAATAGGTTGGAAAAAATATAAGTGTGATGATAGGTTTTTAACGTCTCTGTTATGCATGCGTTTTAGTTACTTCCTTTTGTTAAGAATGGAACTTTGATTAATGTTGATCTAGCATTATTCTGAGTATGTTATATAAGGTTCATGTATAGGTCTGTCGTTATTGCTATACATTATATTTCGTAGTCAGTCGATTCAATGTTTGCTTATATTGATTGAAAAACTTTGTTACTATTAGTCAATATTATTCATGATCAGTATTATATATACTACACAATAGGTTATGTGTATAATATTGTTTGTAAATGTATAAACTTATGATAATGATAACAATATTTCAGTGATATGTTAGAATAGTTGATAAGTAGTGTTAACGTTCTGACGCTCCAATGTTATGATTACTTTCTGATTTATAAGTATAGAAATCATTTGCCTTAAATTATTTAATTTTAATCTGTATTAAAATTTGTAGTGATGTGGGTGTTGTTTAATGTGCGTCTATTATCGAATATAGTTCATCCTGATGCTATGTTTGCTTTATTGATATATGAAAAACTTTGTTACGTTAGCATTATTCATTGACTATATATAATATAGAGGCTAATTATGGATAATTGGTAGACAAGGGTTATGAGTATAATTCTGTGTTACACTCACTTTACCTCTCTCGGCATCAATAGCGATAGAAGAAAAATGTATATCCATTGATATGTTTAGAAAAAGGTGTGAGTAGGCTGCGGTAGATATTTTATAGATACTCAGATAAATAATAGTTATTACATTATAATTAATCTTAGTCTGATATAATTATGACAATACTAGTTTAAGCATTTATTAGGAATGTGAAAACACTTTGTTACGTTTAAGCAAATTATTCATATATGATTCAGTTATATATAGATAATTAGACAAGGTTATTGAATAATAAATATTGTTATAATATTTACACTATGCTAATGTAAAAATATCCAGAATTATGGGATTAGGGTGAAAGGGGTGTGAGTATTTAGTATGGGATTAGTAATATATTACTTGATAATTTTACAAAGAGTTTATATATATATATATAGTATAGAGTATATATAAAAATAACCATAAAATTCTTAAGTTATAAATATGAATAGCGTTGGATATAAATATTTAGGTGAAGAGTTAGAAAAAACAAAGTATGTGTGAAGAGACAATTTAAAACAAAGAAAAGAGTAGAAATGAGAAGAGTGTATAGATAGAGAGAGAGAGAGAGGAAGAGAGAGAAGAGAGATTGTGACCGATATGATATACAGAAATTGAATGAACGATGAAGGAGGTCAAGAGTAGGTATCATATATGGGAGAGGGTCGTGATGCTGGGAGGCTGGAGGGAAGACCTCTGAGACTCTGAGAGAGAATCGTGAGATGGCGAACGTAGAAGCTTCTGGAGGCTCAGGAGCTCTGGAGGCTGTTTGATTAATATAAAAAACGTAAATTTTCCTGAGCAATGGCACAATAATTATTAAGATATACTTTATGAAGAACCCGGAAGTAAATGACAGAATGTTTTTGTTTATACATATTAAAGTCTTAATAAATTAATTTCTTTAAGAATTTCATCTTTTAATTTAGAAAAATAAAATTATTCATTTCAGAGCTTTATTAAGTTCTTATGTTATTATAATTTTTTTTTATTAAATATATGTACTTTATTGACCATAACGAAGATGTTTTTGAATAATAAAAATTCACTATTTTAATAAATTGTATGAAATTGTTTTTTAATTTTTTAAAAAAAAATTTCTTTCTAGCTTATAGTTGAACCGAGTTATAACAGCCTTTGTTAGATGGGATGAGATATTTGAAAAATATGAACTTGGCGAAAGAAACATGATATAACCTCATAAGTTGTATCCGTGCCATATCTTCCTATGTCAAACTATTTCATGGTATATGGTAGGTAGATGGTGACCCCACTACTTGTGGAGGGTGATACTGGAGTACATATATTAATTATTAATCCATATAATATGATGTGAATAACCTTAATTCATCTGAGATTGGATATCGTTATAATAGTATTTCATTCGTTCTATATACTATATTATAATGTCAAATTTCACTTTAATGATTGAGGAGTCACCAAACCCCACCTGGATGTGTACAGTTATTCAAACCCCATATAATAATGTGGTATTTTGTACCTTATTAATATGAAGGGTTATACTAACCGAGTTTACAATACGATTCTACGTACTATAAAACTTATATATCTAAGGTTTGTGAGGGTCGCCAGATCCCCCCATGGTGCCTCATGGTCATTTCTTCTCTTCGTATATTACAGCATGGATATACCTATATGAAGGATGAGTATATATATATATATATCCAATAGTTTCAGCCCTACTTCTACGTCATCATTCAATGTATTGGGGGCTTAGTATCCCCCTGTAAGGGTATACGTGTAATACGGATATATATAATCACTCATTATCAATTTACACAATGTAATAGAATTAGCATATTTATACGAAGATTGATATTACCATATATGATTTCAGGCTTCTCTATATTCCAATATTTCTACACTACAAATTTATTAACACTGGCTTCAGCTAAATTATAGTCTTATATATGATAGGTGTATGAGTGACGTAATTTATTGCTCTAGTAGTTATAAAATCATTATAGTTTAAGGGGAGGCCAGCATCCCCCTGGGGTGCGCATATACGCCTAATATAACCTCTGGTATATGTCGGATTTAAAGCGATGCCTATACATGATAGGTTGTATAAATAAAATTTGCAGGTGCTCGTATAAAATTGCATAATTCAAGTTATGATATGGAGGCTAGGCATCCCCTTTGTAGTAGAATTGCATACATATGCAATTAACTTTATATTCCATACTAGATAGCAGCTCTAATGATGCCTTAATATGTAGGTGTAATTACTAAGTATCAAGGTATCCTTCTCATACTCAAATAGTCATAGCATTATAAATATTATATATATTCATTATTATATAATATATATATATAATATTATATCTATTATATTATATAATAATTAATATTATAACTATATTAATTATTTCAAAAAATTTATATAGCTATATATTATTATATATACATTATTATTTTAATTTTATCTTAAAGTATTATAAATAGCATATATAAGGACTGTACAGGGTAGTTTAAAATTCTTCACATTTTATCATATATTTTAATAACTAACTATCTACCTCTCCTTCTTCTACATAAATCATTTCTATGTAAAGCTATTATATATTAATACTTAGGTCAATCTATATAAATAGAAGAAGAAGGAAATAAATAATAAATAAATAATAATATAATACATATTTAATGACAATAATATTGAAGAAACAAAAAAAATAATACAAAGATAAATAATACGGTATGAAAAACCACTAGGTCTGCTACAGAGTTACTCTTTAACTAAAGTTAGAAAAATCATAATATAATAAAAATATATAAAAAAAATATTATAAAATTAAAGAAATAACAAAAATAAAAATTTAAATTAATAATTATAAAGTAGTTATCACAGTAATATCCGTGTTTGGACATTTTATGTCCAATTGTAAAAATATTTTCCGGCAAGAAATAAAGCTTTTGTGATAAAATTAAGTATATAAAAAAGTAAAAATATATGGTTTCAAAGATCTTTCAAAATAGTGCTAGGTGTTTTCATTGATCGAAAATCAAATCAAAAAGAGCTTCTACTTAAACTCGAATTCTATTTTAAACAAGTACTTGATCTTCACTTGTGAAACGTCATACACAATATATTCATTGTACTGAAGAGTATAACCAGATTTATTTTGCACTTTGGTATCGATGCCAGGTCCCATTGGAATGACAACACCATCAGGTCTGAAAAAAATAAAAAAGTATATAATTATATATATTATATATTATATTATATATATACTTATTTAATAATATATTTTATATATATAATTACTAATTATATATATATTATATCTTAATATAGTATATATATATCTACTATCACTGTTTTCCCTTATATATATGATTAATATATTATTATATATAATATATAATATTATATTATATATATTATATTATATTAATTTTATTTATATATATATTACTATATATATATCATAATTATAAGCGCTGGTTAATCCTCGCCTAGCAGTTGGGTCTTTATCTACTGGGCAGAATTAAAATGACTGGAATGTTGTGGCGCTGCTTTGGAGATAGCGGCCTTAAGATGATTTCTGTGGTCCCCCGTGTTCCTCTTAAAGGATGAATAAGCACGTTAGTAGTGATTTATATTATTATTAATATATATTATTTTTTATATATTTATATATATATATATATATATATATATAATAATATATTTATATATATTATATATATATAATATATATATTTATATTTATAATATATATTATTTTATATTATATATATTTATATATATCTATTTAATATATATATATTATTTTACGTATATAATTATTCATATTTTTATATATTTATATATAATTTTAAATTATAATATTATCTATAATATATTATTTATATATATATATATATTACCGTATATTTTTATCTATCGTATATATATATATTATAATATATTAATATATATCATTTTATTATTAATTTATTATTAAATTACTATTATATTATATATTAATATGTATATATATTAATATATTATATTCTAATATATTATATTATATTATTATATATACCGGCTTATATACGTATTATATTTTATTAATATATATATATTATATATATATATTATATTATATATATATATAATTATATTATCTATATATATATATATATATATATTTATATTTATTATATATTTATATAATATAATAATTTATTATATATTTAGAAGACGTAGACGCATACTCGAAGCGATGAAATTACTCCTTTTTATGGTGCGTTTTCTCATTTGGTTACATTATTTATTACTTGAACGCAAGTAGTAATATAAACGACATTTATAATATCAATGTAGACATGATTTAAATACACACCCATTCTACGATAACCTACGAATCCTACTTATACTTCCTGTGTGGGGGGAAAGATTGGCCACTTTCGTAGTCCTGGTGCGTAGAGCTCGATGAAGGGGCGGGTGGTAGTTGGTTGGCTTGCCACTAGCAACCTATCTCTTGTCAGGATGCTGATGATGCGTCGTGTGTGATCGCCTAACGACTTTATCCTTTCGGCGAAATTGTAGGTCGTCGATGGTTATGGATGTCGGGATAATGTTAGGAGAAGAGGAATTTTATAAATGATACTTTTAGAGAGATAAAAGTGGCTGAAAAAGGAATGAAGGAAGGTGAAGTTGAGTGAGTGTGGTTTTTGAATGTGTACGTGTGGTGTGGAGATAATGAGGGGGGGAAGGAGTTGCATTTTGAATGAGTGACGCGGTGTACACTATTAGATAGACTTTGTCTGTGTGAGTCCATAGATTTACTGGTTTAATTAGTTGAAAGGTCAAAGGTA
This sequence comes from Trachelipus rathkii, assembly GCA_015478945.1. NCBI lineage: Eukaryota > Metazoa > Arthropoda > Malacostraca > Isopoda > Trachelipodidae > Trachelipus > Trachelipus rathkii. The sequence goes on along the minus strand of JABUQX010007511.1, from coordinate 12,679 downwards.
TGTTGTTGTGAGTTGCATCATCTGAAGGGAAATGTTGCAAGTGAGTACGATTTTTTGAAGTACTTGTATATCTCTGATGGGAAAGTAGAGTTCAGATTGATATGTTGGGGGCTGATGGTCTGTATGGTGATAAGAAAAGCGCATGCTTAACAGGTGTTTTGGGGTGGCGGGAGAAAATGAGAATGGTAGGAGGTGATTGATTCTGTGAAAGGTATGTGTTAAGTAATACTTTCTTCATAAACAACAGTATTCATAGTATACTAGAGTTGGTGTAGGTGAGATGGTATCGAAGTGACAAGTATGATTGATTTGTGGTGAAGAAGGAAATGTTGAGTATGTGTTGGATGTTAAGATCCAGTGAGGGGTTTGGAAGGAATTTCGGTCATCATCTATGTTGTTTATTGTAAATTAAGTTAGTGGGCTTGGATGGAGGGAAGTGATCGAAAGGTGTAGGATAATTAGAGTGAGTAAGTTAAGGTGAGCAGGACAATGTAGAGCGCTCGCTAGTAAATCGGGTTATTGAATTTAGCAGTGATACTGACCACATTGGGGGCAATGAGGAGCAATTGCTTTAGTAGTGCAAGGAAGTGTGTGCAGTGCTAACCATAGAGTAGCATGGTTACAGCGATGGTGGAAGAACGGGTTGATGAACGGTTAGGAAAAAGGAAGCGTGGAATGAATGTACTAAAGATCAAATATGAAATTTCAAAGAAGATGTTGGAATTATATAAGGAGAAAAAATAGTACAGGTGCCATACCGTAGAGAACAAGAGGTAATGAACTTTTTGAAGGAGGATGAAATGAGTACATAAATTAATCAGACAGTTCTGGAAGAGCGCGAAAGGTTAGAATGGCAGGGACTTCTGCTATAGCGTATGAATAGAGAGGTGCTTTTGTACTGATGAAATTGGATTTGAGGGAGTGTGGAAGGAACACTTCGAAAATCTGCACGATATTAACAGTAATGATGAGGTGTAGTGAATGTGTGTGGTTTTGTTGGTGAGGAATAGGTATTTTGGGGAATGAGGGTTTGTAGGGGGGTAAGGAAGTGAGAAAGATTAAGAATGGTAAATTTGCAGCATAGTGAATTACTTGAATGATAAATGCAGACGAATGGTGATAATGGATTTGGAAGTTGTTGTATAAACGTTATATGGAGGTATGTTCCAGAGATTGGAGGGGCGGTAAAGTCTTATATAGAGTAGGCAAAAGGGGATTGTAGAAATTATAGGATAGTTTATGATGTTGTTAGGAGGTATTGATTGATATTTTGGTCGAAAGATTGCGCCGATTGACTGAAGGCTGGTTGGTGAAGAACAAGTGCGTTTAGAAGTGGTAGGATGTGTGTCAATCTTACATTGAACAAATGATTGAGAACTGGGAGAAGAAGTATTAATGTCGTTTTATGGATTTAAAAGGCGTATGATGAGTTAAGTAGGGAGTTTGGCAGTATTATGATTATATGTTGGTGTGGCTTCTGAATGGGGAATCACCAAGTATGTATGCGATGTGAAGCGTTGAGAGATAAAATCGGTCAATGTATTGGTTTAGGATTAACGCGACTGGGCAGGTTGGTTGTCTTTGGTTATATTCTGGTATATGGATGGGTTATGAAAGATTCTAGGTGGGATGAGATGTGTTTAGATGTGGAGTGAATGGAGAGGTGCGAGGGTCCTACCTTATTTGCGGATGATTTGGTTCGTGTGGCGAATCTGAAGAGTTTGAGAGGATTGGTGAGAGATTTGGCAGAGTATGTAAAGAGGGGTTGAAAGTAAACGTATTAAGAGTAAGGTTATGGTTGTCATATATAGTCCCTCGTGTGAAGTTGTTAGATGATGAGCAGCTGGAACAAGTGTCTGGTTTAAATATTTTAAGGTAAGTGTTGGATGAGAAGGGAATAATGCAGAGGGTAGTAGGAAATTAGTGAATGGCAGAATGTTGCTGGTGCATTAATCGTTGGGTGAGTAAAGGGATGTCTTGAGTGCGTAGAGTCTTACATAGGTAGTGTTACCTGTGTTTGTGGTAGTGAGCTATGAGTCTGGATAAGAAGTTATAGAATTTAGACCTCCATTGTATACATGTATTATATTACATACACAATAGGAAAAAGAATTATAAATGAGGAAACATATTAGAGTTGGTGTATGTGGAAATAGTGAAAGCGGATGTATAGTGTGAGATGGTTTGGTCATGTGGAAGATGAATGATAGTCCGTTGTTAAGCGAATGGTATAGTGGAGGTGTGTGGAACCGCGGCTGGAGACCGAAGGAAAGTGATTGGTGGTGAAGAATGTCTGAGGAGAATATGTGTGAGTTTGCGAGGCGGAATAAAGGTGCCATGATGGAGCATGGCGGGGTTTTTGATGGGCATGGTTCTTGCCCACCTGGGCAAAGGGAACTTACATTTGCGATTTACCATAGTGAGGTCGTCGCCGTCCATGTAGGCTATAGGGATGGATTTTGTCCTGTGACGGCATCTCACTATTAATGTCAGAGGGCAGGTAAGGCTGGGCTCTCTTTCGACGTCTGTCATGTACTCTATGGCTTTTCTTTTCCCGTCTTGTACAGAACTTACCCATTGGGCAAAGAGGAAGGTGAAGAAAGAAAGAAAGACATATATATATTAAAATAAGCCTTTTGTTATAAGGTTCATTTTGCGTTAATTTTACTTTCATGTCCTAAATAATCAAGTACGAAGCAGGGTACTTACAAAGTCACTGAATTTTTAGGGTCAGGAGCAGTTTTACCTAACCCTTTAACAGAATGATATCCGCTGGGTAATTTGTTAGCCTTATTATCAGCATCCACAAATTTTCCTAAGGAAATGTCACACAAGACGAGGAGAAGACTTGTTTTGGTAGCTTGGCATACAGTAGTTTGCACTTTTTGATGCCATATCAGCAAAATATATACCTTTCCCAAACTGAAAGTGATAAGTGCAAAAGAATTTAATTAACAAAATGTTACTGCGTTAATAAAACATAAGTGGTTATTTTTTATGGTCTATTTATATTTAAATTATTTTCACTAAGAATAGTTTTTTAAGTGCTAGATTTATATTTTTAAAGCATTTTACAGCAAAACTAATCAAGCTTCACTTTGAAATTGTATCGTACAGATAACTAGTAGGAAAAATGGTAAAGAAAAACGTCAAATTCTTAATTTTTTCTTCCATTGAAAATAATTTTAAATAGAACTTAAACGCAAATAAACCATAAGAAATATCATTAAACAATATATCAGTGCGAGTATGAAATGGAAAAGAACAAAGCTGTTTATTTATGAATGAATTTAGGCAAAACTTAAACCTTGTGTAAGACACTATTAATAAAAGTTTTGAAGGCATAAATATAGTAATTAAATAAACAATAGAAACCCAACTTTTCAGGTAAATTTAATAATATAAATTAAATTTTTCTTTATATATTTGCGAGAAGGTATTCGCATAATCAAAGAAAGTATTGTAGTGTTTTGAAACTGACAATTTTTGTCTCTCAAAGCGCCTTTATATTTTTTAGGTAATATTAAAACCAAACGAATAATTTTGTTTTCAAAAATTTTCTATTTATTCTGATATACACACACACAAAAAACTGATGATTTAATAATAACTCTTCTTTCCTACTTTATCCTCCGTTTTCCCAGAATTGCGTATGAGATGAACAGCATACACCGGAAATAGAATAGTTAAGCAGAAGAACATGACGGAAAATCCCCCCATACCATCCCCTAATGCCTTCAAAGTGTGAGCCCGTAGCTGCCAAAATTCCACCCTCGGTTTTCACAACACCGAGACAGACCCCCACAGTGGCATCTCGTATGTAAGGGTTCATCCCTGAGGCCGACGACAACAACCCCATCAAAACATCACCATTTAATCTTATGCATTTATACCCGCATTTGACAATCGCACTATCCTTTCATCTGATTATCTTTTACTGACTCTCCAATTTCTTTGGACCACCCAAGTAGGTATTTCCTTGTTCGTCTCCATTCACCCTCCTTCCAAAGTGTTCAGTTATCTCTTTTTTTTCCCTTCTACTTATGAGTCTTTTAGTCTTCCTTTTTTCTCCTTAATTTTCCAGTACACCTTTTTTCGAACTATATGCTCTTAGCACATCTAAACATGCATTCTTACTTAACCTATGCCATATCTTTTTTGCATCTAAATGCTTTCTTCTTTCTATCTAAGTACATCTAAATGCTTCTCTATGCAAGCTCACAAAAGCTCCTTCATTGCATATCCTGATTTATCCGTTTCATCTTTTACAGTCTATTTATTGCAAGTGCCCTCATACTTTCCTTATAACCTGTTCATTTAACTTCTCATCTTAATTCTTCTCTTTCCTTTCTTTATTTCTTTCTCCAACATTGCTTCCATAATTATATTTTCATAAACAAGGCATTGTTTGTATTCCCTCCCAACCCCATCGGGTTTAAATATCACATACTTCACACTTTACTTACAAAACAATTCAGTCATCAATTTCACTCATACATTTACCATACACGCAACTCTTGTTAAACTCTGGATATTCTTGTGTTCAAGATGATTAATTACACACACCTTCTCTCGCAAATTAATCACCTTCTACCATTCTTTTTCTTGCAACCCAAAGGCCTGTATATACCATCTTTTTGTAACTCAATGCAAGCAACCGGACAAGTATCTGGTTTAAGCATATTTATGTGATATGTGATATTATGGGATGAAGGGACAGGATGATGCGTGACAGGATGTGTAGCTGGTAAGAGTGGTGGTGCAATACCTTTTGTGGCTGTGAAAGACATGTTCTTTGCATGAGGGTATGTGTTCCTGTGTTATGTTGTTGTCGAAACTATGACAATTTAGCGTGCTAGTTGGAGAATTGCAAAATGAGAATGATAGCATTTAGGGTTGTATTGGTGTTGAAAGAGCGTAAATTTAGGATAACAGAGGGTACATTTGGATGTTGGTCTCATTTGAAGGATGGATGATGTCGGTTGGTAGAAAAGTAGGAGATAAAACTGGCGACAAAAATACCGAACAGATCATACATATTCCAATGACACTAATCTACTTGAAAGAATACGGATATTATAGTGGTGAGTGTGAGGTGACTGGTAGGGCAAGAAAGTGGATGTCAGTAAAGCAGATGTGAAGGGAGTATCGGTCTTGCAGAGCGGCGAGAATAGTAAAGTGCATACAGGAGTGATGCGGTGTTTTGTGGGGATATGATTGGCTGCCAGGGGATTAATAGATACCACAGTTGATCGAGTACCATAGTACGAGGTAAGAACTGCAGTTGACATGAAACTAGGGGTGTGTTTTCTATAGGGACGGCTCTATCATGGGATATAACGTTGTCTTCTTAACTTTTATGTTTATGTTGCTGATGCTCCCCATCTGGGCGTGTAGGATGAAGATGGTACTACTATAATTCTTATAATATAAGATACCTACTAATTAATAATAATATTATATAATAATAATAAATAATATATTAATATAATAATATCCCTGTAAAGGGGGCTTCCTTTGTTATGCTCTGTGAGTCGTAAAAAGAGGCCACTATACGGACAGTGGTAGCTGGGAGCTGGTCTGGAACCCGCTACCACTTATTTTTGCAATAGAAATGCTCATGCATGCCTCGGAAGACTACGTATCTATCGACGTAACTATATGAAACATCAGGAACATGGAATGTTAGAGGACTAAATTGCGAAGAGAAGAGTGGTGATGGATATATTTACGAAAGGGCGGTGGTTGGGTGAAATGTGTGTGTGGAGAGGAAACGATATGAGTGTGGGAAAGAAAGAGGTGCGATTCTGATAAGTGATTTGTGGCACATAGTTATGGTGGATTATGTCTATGTGAATACTAGATTATTAATAGTTAAATTTAATTTTGAGAAGGTCAAGGCATGTGTGTCTACCAGCAGCATATGGTCCATCCATCTGAGAGGGATGATGAAAATGAGATTTTCTGTTAAGATCTGAATGATATTCTGGAAGAACATTGAATGGCTTGATAGGTGATTGACAGAGGGATGACATAAAAGGTTGCCTTTGTTGCGAGAGAAATGAAAATATAGGAGGTGACGATTTTGTAAGAGCAGATATGTGTTACAGTAATACATTTCTCCCGGAAAAGCTATCCATAAGTTACGAGAGTGGGTTTATAAGTGTGTCGACGTTGAGATATAGTTTTTTGTATGATGAGATGTTGTAGTATCTGTGATTGTTAAATCGATGGTTATATGATAGATCCTTCTTTTTTATTGTTTTAAAATTAAGGTGTCATGAATGGTTTAAAATTAAAAGTGGAATGAGGAAGAACCTACGGTGAAAGTATATATTGAGAGGACTGCAAATTAAACAGTTGATGTATCATATGAATTGGCATATTTGACGCAAATGAGAAGCGTTTGTTAGTGTGCAGGGGAATTGGGCGTGTTAAAGTAGGAGTAAGAATGTCAATAGTGACGTCTGATGAGGTCATTGAAAGGTGGGTAAAAGAAAGATGGCCGATGGTTGACTGTAGCTTTCAACGTCACTGATGATCTTTGATAAAAAACGTGACTGTTGGATGGAATATATAGGAAACAAGAGGAAGGCAAAAAGTGCATTTCAAGAGAAACAGAGAAGTAAATGAACCGGTGTGAAGAGCCTATAACGCTACAACGAAATAGAGCTGCTCTGTTAAAGGTCTAAAAAAAACCGATGATCAGGAAATTTCAGAGCATTGACGAGATATTATGTTTCGTGAGTGAGGAGAGTGGAGGACATTCGAATCTGGATAAATGTAGGCAGTGGAAGAAGTGTAGTGAATGTGTGATGTGGTTTTTGGTATAAGAGAAATAGCGTGTTTTCAGGGAGGAGTTAAGGTAGAGTAAAAAAGATGGAAAATGTAATAAGTTAGGATAGAGGATTGCTGATGTAAATTCCAAGAATGAGTGATATGTGATTGACTGGAATGGATTGATTGTGTAAGGCGTTTGTCGGAGCTGTATTCCGAGGCTCAGGAGGCAGAGATATATCTCAGTTTGAGTTACGTGTAGGGAACTTAGCACTATAGGGAAAGTTTTCGGTGTGTAAGGAAGATATAGGTGGTTTTTGGATTTTGAGAGTGGTCGTTTTGATTGCTTGACGAAGGATTTTAAAGTGGTAGAGATGATTAGATCAAATTCATTTACTTAAATCGTGAGCTGGTCTGTTTGTTGTGTCAATATGGAAGCTATGTGGGCAGTGTAATACTTATGGCGTTGGCCGGTAGACTGTTTAAGGAATTAAGTTACTTTCTAGTTGAAGGCGTGATGTGAGATAATAAGTGGAGGTGAATGATTTTATTAATGCGGAGCACAGCATAGATCGACGTTCACTGACTATTTAATTTATATATAGCATGGGAGGTGTAGATTTTAAGTGGAGGCGGAGACGTTGACTGATGAATGGAAAGAATGGAGGATGCTTGCTTATTGTGGTGATGAGTTAGTGGTTTGTTTGTGAATTGAAGAAATTTGAGAGATGAATGGAATGATTTGGCAGCTGTCAAAGGGGGGGTTGAAGTAATGTATGATAAGTATGTTATGAACTTATGATATAGAAAAAGAATGATTTTCTTAAATATTTATTATATGTTGACGAAAAGGAGTGATTATGCGTATCGTAGTAAGAAAATTTGAGTGGTAGGGCAGGTGGCTTGGAATTAAATCTTTGGGAAGTCAAGAGTAGTCTTGAGGATGTGCTACGATTTTCATGACGGGTTGTGATGCGTGTTAATGCGTAGGAGTATAAACTTATGGTGTGATTGAGTTTATCTACTTAGTTTACAGTCGTTCGATGGAAATCTTATAGTTGTTAGGTGTAAAAAAAACTGATAAAATGAAGAATGAACGTATTGGGTAGTTATTTGGTGTGATGAAAGTATTGAATGAGGGAATAAATGAATGTATTAAATGGTTTGTTCACATTAAATGATGAATGGATGTTGCAATTTGATACACGAGAAATGGTGCTAAAATAGGAGTGAATGCGTGTTTTGTGGATGTGAGAGGCTGTCGTGAGGTGGTCCAAGAGATGAACCCTGACACTGACGAGGTACAACAGTGGGAGTCTAAGCAGTGTTGTGAAGTACTTGGGTGAATTTTGGCTGCGACGGGTTTGTACTTAAGGGTACGAGGGGGGAGGATATGAGAGGGGGTGATTGGTTTATATTATAGCGGTAAGGCAGGGTGTATGATTCCTTGTAATTCTTTGTATATGGATGGGTTCTGAAAGATTAGAGGGGCGTGGAGGAGATTAGTAGCTAGAATGATGGGAATGGAGAGCAGATAGACGTGCCGCTCTCATTATGTGGGATGATTGTAGGTGTGGGAATTTGAAGAAGTTTGAGAGGTTAGCGTGAAGATTTGGGGTGTGATTAAGGGGGGGTTTGAACAGTTAAACGTTAGATAGGTAGTTATGGTTTGTGAGTGGACGTTTTAGATGGTGAGCATGCTGACCAAAGTTTTGAGTTTAAATTTTGGATTATATGGATAAAGACGGTGATGCGCGTGTGTGGAAGTGTAATGGCAGGGGTGGTGTGCATTTGTGGGAGTAGAGCTGTTGTTGATGCGCTGGTTTATGCGGGTTTGTTGTACCTTATTATGATGTGAATTGTCTGGATAAGCGGTATTTGTCTAGTAGAGTTGTCGATGCTTATAGGGTGTTGTTGAGACTTGATAAATGAGATGACGTAATTAGAGGTTGTGGTGTGTGAGAAAGGAATGGGATAATGAAGTATGTTGAGATGTTTGCATGTGGAAGGTGGATTTGTAGCGGTCCGTAACGGAGCTGTGATAGTTCTGGGAATCGACGATGGGAGATGAGAAAAGGTTCGTCAAAAGAATGCATGGAAGTTATATGTAATTTGCAGAGGCGAGAGAAAGGTAAATAGGAGTGAATAGCCGTGTTTTGAGAAGATGTGTGTTGTGCCACTGGGCAAGGGATGCCTCACATTGCGATGGCATAGTGAGGGTCCGTCGCGTTCGTGCTTAGGTGATTTTGACTGCGAGATTTCACTATAGTATAAGGAGGAGGGAGGCGTAAGTGGGTTCTTTTCGGGACTGTGTCATGTTCTTTTGCTACTTCTGTTTCGGTGAATGTCAGGACCTTACGTCTTGGGAAAACAAATGTAGTATAATAATAATTATTCATATAATTTTATTTATATTATAATTCACTTTTATAAATAATAATAATATAATAATAATATATTATATATAATTATATAATATATTAATCACTATATAATATATTATAAATAAAAATTAAGATCTATATATAAATTTAAAAAATGTTCATCAAAAATCAAAGACAGTATCGGATGAGGCTATTGGAATACAAAGAGTGATTACATTAAATTACTTGATGAGTGTGCTTTATTTGGTATATGATTTACGAGTAAGAAAATGACTCTCTGCATATCAAATACCATGTATCCAGTGGAAGCTGTTCCCGGTGGAGCCATACTTAAACCTTGACTAGATCCCCAGCAAAATTGGGTAGTCTGACGTCAAAGGAGATTCTTATTTCCAATTCTAGAACTTCTTCTTCCATCATTTTTCCCTCGACGTTATCAGCGAATTTAATTTTGATACATGGTGAGTCTACCATGGTCCGTGAGGAATCATTTTCTAAGTACCTGTAAACATAAGCATGTTACTTATTTTTAGAGTTCGCGAAGCAATCAAGTTGTAGAAACTTAGTTATCTGTTACAAAAATTTTTATTAGATTGTTCATGATTGCTGTGTAGAATATCCCTTAGCGCCTGCAGGATAAATTATTAATATAAAAATATCTCATCATAAAATAGCAAAAATAGCAATTGATACCTTAGTGGAATCGTCGCAGTCGAAAATCCACCCATGGGCTTAGGGACGCGATCAGAACCCTCACTGTTGACATTCGTAAACATGTAGCTGTTCATTACTGGCAGGCAAAAACATACACTCCCACCGGTATGTTTGATTCTGATTCAGCTGGTCGTGTAAGACCCATTCAAGGAAAGCCATTATCCTAACACGCTCAGCTTTGTCACTATAACTTTTTGATTGGATCAGAGCAACCACCACCACATATATCACTAAACTTGCAAGCAGAGCTTCTTTAATTCTATCAAAGCGTTGAATCCTAAACCTATAAAATACATTTTTCTTCTCTCTTTATTTGGCTTTCATGTAGATTTGTCCACTCTCTACCACTTTCAAGAACTTGCTCTCTACATCAGCCTCGTCATCGACGATCTATTCTCCCAAGAATAAAAGTTTACCTACTCACAATCGAAAACATTCTCTACATTCCTGTTACCTTATATAGAAGTCTATACTGTCTCCTCCAATCTCTCGGAACCATATCTTCTACGCTTTGTTACAACAACGTCTCTAATCAGTTATCCATTTTACCCCGTTCTTGATCATGTTTCACAGTGTTCTTCATTATATACCTGCAGTTCTTTACTATTCTAACTTTTACTTACCCTATCTTTCCTTAGCTAATGGCATCTACAATACCTATTCCTTCTCTGACACCAACCACAAATTCATATACTTTAAATATATGCTTTATCAAGATATTTTATATATACATAATTACGTATATATAATATTTAATTAACTAAAACATAATTAGTTATATAAATATTATATAGTATATTGCGCCCCGTGCGACTTGTCTATCTTCCTTCATCACTGTGGACCGCCAGGCGGTTTGGTCCTGAAGAGTGTGCCTCAATTTGAGGTGGCAGGGCGATGTGTGTCTTATAATTACGAACTATTATATTATATATATATATTATTATATATAATATAATATTATTATTATATTATATTATATTATATATATATTTTTATTCTATATATACGTGTGTATGCACGAGCTTTAAGTTGAAAAATGGTAAAGAAACTGTAAAGAGAATCCTCCTTATTTAATGGTTTATGTACACTTGGCTTCGTAATGTTGATCGACAGGGTGAACACCATCTAAAATGCGTTGATTAATAATATTCATAGCTGCCTGAATATCTCCAAGAGCTTGCAGAAGAGAAAGTTTATCTTGAATTTCTTGTCGCGTACGTATTAGTGGAGGTACTTTCATTCCAAAATAATGTGGAATTCTAAGTTTTAAAAGAAAAAAAATTTATGCAGTTATAAAATAACGGCATAAATTAAAAGAATAAAAGAAAATGCATCATCAAGTTAAATTATTAAATTTTCAAATTACGGGTAATATTCAGATATTCTTAAAATATCTGGCACAGTTTTTATATTTGCTAAGTTGTAGAGGGTGAAGGAGCCATGAAAATAAGTTCGTTCCCTAGGAAGAGATTATATAACCTACATAAAGACGCAATTTTAGAAAGCAAAACATCATTTTTACTTTAATGACATTCACACATTCAATGTCAAAAACTTCAAGGAAAAAATGTTAATTTGCTTTCAATAATTATGCATATATTTATATATATAGAGGTTTTGCATTTTCTTCCTGGGGAACGAACTTATTTTTCCTGACTGTACCTTGTATAAAATGCATTACAAGCCTCAAGTAAATCCTTGTTCGAAGATTTTCCTGAGCCAAGAATAACACTTTCAATATTCTTAAGAGCTATGTAGCCAGCTTTTACTTGTTCTGACGTAAGTTTGCCCAGCGAGCCTTTTTTGGATATATTTCTTTCAATTACAGATCTTCCATGTATGAGATAATGAAATTTCTTTGGAGCTTTAATTTCTGTTTACTGTAATTTAATTCTCCACCTAGTTATATTATATATTAGTGACAATTTTATGATATATAGTATTTTTTTTGGGTATATATGCATTTAATATATTCATATATTATTTTCTTATAGTAAATATATATTTAAATTATTTTACAATAGATAATTGATAATTTTCGTTTGATTTAATATATAATATAAGGTGATGGGTAAATCTCTGTGCACTTAGATTGCATCCCTGACGGACATTTATCTTTGGAATGTGTCCAATTGGCTTTTAAGGGGGCTTTTACAACAATTATTGTGTTCATACTTTTATTATTATTTATAAATAGAGATATTTATATTGAAAATAAAAAAAAAAAAATATAAAAGTAATTAATAAAAAAAAAATATTATTTATTATTTAAAATTATAGTTTATACTATATTATTATATATATATATGTATATATAAATATATATAGCTATATTGACTTTATTACATGTAAATATTTTAACATAAACTTATTATACTATATAATTATTTGCAATATTAAATATTAATTTATAATACTGAAAAAATATAAAATTAAACATATATATATATTTATATATTTTCTTATAAAAGTTAGAATGTGAGAAGAAAGCATCTGCCTTTTGTAATGATAGGGTGGTGCATTTTGTGAATGATGAATGGATGTCGATGGCGAGGGTGGAAAGAACACTTGAACTATGCTAACATTGGCACAGTAAAGAGAGGTGATAGTAATGTGTGGGTTTGATTGGATTGCAAGATTGTTATTTCTGGGTTGGTATTGTAGGAGAGTTAATGGTGAGAGTGAGTGAATTGAGATGGTAACATTTTCGTATAAGGTAATTACTAGTGAAATGATCAACCGGGGCGAGTGTGTGATTGATTGGTTTGAAGTTGGTACAAAGACATTTTGGTTATTCTGGATTG